>BTRK01000004.1:5095698-5285167 GCA_036245805.1 Pristionchus mayeri | reverse complement strand
GTTTCAGTGTGCGGAGAACGAGAGGCTGATCGAGGGAGGGAGGGCGTCCAGAGCGGGGTTGATCATCGAGAGACCAAACTCCCCTTTCTTGAAGCGGGAGAACCACTTATAGCAGAAGGGTATGGAGGGGGGCGTCAGCTCCTTCCGACTGGGCCAGGGCAGAGTGGGCCTCCTTCACGGATCGGCCAAGACGGTAGTAATGAAGTAAAACTGCTCGGAGGTAGAGATGGGAGTCCATCACAAGAATCAATGTAGCAACTAGGAGACTGATTAAATCCTGTCTCTACTCAACGTCAGAATGATGCAATACATTGTTGACAAATAGATTGCGCAATCACTGCATTTGATCGCGAACTGACTTTTTCCGAAGCATTATACGAACTTTCCGGACACCCAAATAATTTTAAAAAAGCGACATTTTGCGATTTTTAAAACTATAATTTAAGCTAATTAGCAATTACTTTTGCGATTAATTGTAAAAAGAATTAGTGTTAATTCGTTTAGTAATTATTGGAACCAAGAAACTTCACAAAATCAGCTTTTTGATGCAAACGGAAAACATTGGCTGATCACCTATGCGCACCGCCGCACCTGACCCAGCGCGAATGATTAGACGGGCGCAGTGACGTGGGGAAACGGTGTTTTGAGTCACATATATTTTTTAAATGTGCGAACGGTCGGTATCCTCTAAGGAAATATAGAAAACCACTTGAAAACCACAAAAGAAAATATATTCGATTTTTTTGAACGAAAATGAGGATACGGTAGGAAGTACGGCAAAATGGCCAGTTACAGGACAGACATAGCGACAACAGTTTTTCACGAATATTTCAATTTTTTTCAATTAAGTTCGGGTTTTTTGTTAGTCTAATGGTTAAATCCCACGTTTGTGCTCCCGTTTGCGAAGTTACAGCCTCCTACCTGCTCTGGGTCGAAAAAGCTTACGGTTTTATGTAAGTATGTAAACTAGTGGGCAACTTCACCTCTTTTAAAGTTTCCTGAATATTTAGAAAATAATTCCATTTGGATAATGCAAAATGCCTGCAAAATCATAGTTCTCACGCTTTTTTGCATCCATCCGCAGACGAAATCATGAATCTGACAAAGCGTATGACCCAGCGCACTGGGTTACGGTAGGCTTTGGCTACTGTAGTAGTACGGTATCGATGATTTACATCCATCCTCCGATGAAATCATGAGTCTGACACACCATCTGACCCAACTCCAATGGCATACTGTGGACAGACGGACAAGCCAACGAACATCATATTTTTGGTCGTAAAATATTTTTTCTGGAAATTTCGGAAATCTTTATAGTGTAATGACCTTGTATTTCGATTGCACAGAAACTTTCAAAATCTCATTCGAAACGAACGCGCCAGTCAAAAAAGCTTTCAGTTTATGGTAAGTTATGCAACTAGTGGGCAAATACGTCCATATCAGCAGGAAAGTGTTCCAGGAAAATTTTAAAAATAATTATTTCAAAAATGCCGGCAAAATCACGGATCGCACACCGTGTCTCACCCAACGCTAGAACTTACGGCAGGGATATGGCATCGACGTTTTGAATTGAATAAACAACGAAATCATAAATCTGACACAACATCTGACACAGCGCCACTGCGTACTGTAGGTTTCGGTTACTGTAGGATTTCAGTATTGATGTTTCCCATTCATCATCCGACGAAATCGTGAATCTGACTCAGCGTCTGACCTACGGCTACGGGTTACGGTAGCTTACGGTTACTGTAGTAGTACGATATTGACGTTTTGGTTCGATCTCCGATTAAATCATGAGTCTGACACAACATCTGCTCCAACGCCACTTCCAGGTTACGGTAGACGGACGGACAACCGTACACCATATTTGTGGTCGTAAAAAATTTTCTTCTGAAATTTCTGATTCTTTTTTAGTGTAATGACCTTGTATTTCGATTGCACAGAAACTATCAAAATCTCATTCGAAATGAACGCGCCAGTCAAAAAAGCTTTCAGTTTATGGTAAGGTATGCAATTTACAGTCCGGTCAGATCCCTGCATGAAAACGGGACTCCCCGGGAGTCCCCGGATGTCCCCCGTGTCCCCCCGCCATTTTGCGGCTCGGGCAGAGAAAGAACTAATTCGAATTTTTGGTTTTCAGACTCAGGAGGTCATTCCCGATCGATTGGCATATAATTCATAAATTAATAAATTTGCTATAAATCGTAGTTTAATTTTGAAAATCAAGGATAATTAATCGGAAACGAAGAACTACGGTAGTTAATTTGCACATTCGCCGGTCCAGCTCTGGATCCATCTAGTTAACTACCGTAGTTCTTCGTTTCCGAGTAATTATCCTTGATTTTCAAAATTATATTACTATTTATCGCAAATTTATAAATTTATGAATTATATGCCAATCGATCGGGAAGGACCTCCTGAGTCTGAAAACCAAAAATTCTAATTAGTTCTTTCTCTGCCCGAGCCGCAAAATGGCGGGGGGAAACGGGGGGACATCCGGGGACTCCCGGGGAGTCCGTTTTCATGTAGGGATCTGACCGGACTGTACAAGGAAAATGTCTTACTGCGATATAGAATTGTGGAGACTAAGTGATACGAGATTGGTAATATCATTAATCTCAAGGTGTTTTGTTTGCACAAAGCGAGCATTCCGAGAACCAATATTAAGATGGTATGCAAACGGGCGAGAGTTTTCTCTATTTTTCACCACTGTTATTTCGCCCCGAGAATACCATGGATTGCATCAGTGAAAATGTTTGTTTTGTGCGGTTATTAATGTACAGGTTATTAATGTACAGGATCACTTGAAGATGTCTTCTTCAAGAGAATATCAATGGTGTTCCCTCCGCTTATCAGGCCACGAGTTCTTCTCAATTGGTCTCGCGTAGATCAAGTAGTAAGTGAATTTCATTGCGAGATCACGAGCGAGGCATGTGAAAACACATGCGAGCGTACTCTCGAAAGATTAGCGAAGTACAATTACGACAAACCTGTGATCATGGCGCAAATTGGTTTACCGCATGGCACGCAGTCATAGTCCACGATCTCCTCTTTCTGCTCTTTTAAACTTCGTCAAGGCAGAAATAAGGCCTAAGGCCGCGAAAGAAATCCGAATTCCTCTCATCTCTGCTTCAAGTGGACACGACCGTGATATTGTTCTGTGTTCTGCTTCTATTAATCTCCATCCTTGGCCTAGCTGGCAATTCCGATTCTTGACCATCAACCTCGAAGACAAACACATTCACAGTGAGATGAGATGAGCCACTTTTTCAAAATTTAATAGTTTAGAGCGACTTCTTGTTTTCATGACCGCTCTTCACACTCCCTATTGCGTGATTGTGATTATGGATTTGATAAGGTGGCTCAAAATTCTTATCTGATCCATGCAATTTCCATTCAAGAGCATTCATCCGGAATTTCCCTCACTCGTTCATCTTGCCTTCGTTTCATTGGCGCAATTTCATCGTTGTTATCAGTTGCCCAATCTATTCTCCATTCCTTCATCGGCTTTGAAATAATAATACTAATTGCGGCCCCTCTGTGGTGAGTGAGTTTTATTGATGATGTTTGGAAACGCATTCATTTCCTTTCTCATTGTACTCGATTTTTCTCGCTTTGAACTCATATTTATTTCAAAACTATTCAAAGTAAAATTTTTTTTTCTATTCGGAAATGATTATGCAGGTTTCGTTATTTGAAAGCTTGGTGGTTCCTTCTTCCTGTGTGCTGCGGCATTCCATTCTCGGGCTATCTAATCTACATGTCATGGATATCTGGGGAAGATCATGACATTGTCTTGTGCGCACCACAAACAGCCCTCACCGAAGAATTTTTGTTTATTGGAAATACGGTATGTAAATTTTAAAAAAATTTTGTCTGAACAAAAAATTCAATTTCAGTTTATTTTCTTCAACAATATTATCGTTGCGCTTTTGTATGTTATAATCTTGGCATTGTTATTTTCGAAAAGTGAGTGAAAAAATGTTATAAATTTGTAATCGCTCATTGATAGAGCACACACGCCAAGACAACTTCTCGAGTAGATTTATTATATCATCAGCAATCCTTGCGGTCGTTTTTATTTTGTCATGGTTTGAACCCAATTTTGCCAAAACCAATGTTACCAATTCAGGTTTACAGATATTGTAATTATTCGGTTCGCTGTCCCAATCAGCCAGTTCTTGGACGTTTCTCCGTCTGCAAGTTACACGTTCGCAGTGAGTATTCTATTTTTTATTCTTAATTTTTCTAAAGAAAAAATAAGAATAAAAAATTAAGAGCCCATTCTTCTCCTATACAATAATTATAATAAATGTGTTCAAATCATTCCTGATTTCGATCTTTGTGTTCAGACTCTTCCAGCAGTGCTGACATTCAGTCAGACTCATTACGTCTATTTCTTCGTGAGCGCCAACAATCGAGAAGCATTTCGCCAACGAGGTTAGTTGAGTAGCTCACATGAGTAAGTTAATTTCGTGCCAATCTCCAGGTCCAATTGCAATTTTCTTCACTGAGTCTTCGGCAGAGTAGAAATAGATGGTGCATGCAGAAGTAATCGAAAAATGTAAATTCCAATGTATAAAATATAAATAAAAATCGAACGAATACTGGTCCAATACAAATAACACGTTGCAAAAATATAATCGACGACTACCTACTGCGGGTTTTGTTTATTCAATCTTTTCCCAATTTTTTTTAATTCGGTGCAAATGAACCACCTAATACATCTGAGAACCGATTTATCGCCATTCTTTATCTAGCATTGCGAAGTATGCTTTAGAAATATTTAATGAGTGAATCTGCGAGGTCATTTGATTCTGCTCGATCGGCTTTCCCAGTATGAATTTGACTATCCTTCTCTCGTGCAGTAGAATGCGAGTAATTACCATCACGCAAGACCTGCAATTTTGCTTGAATTTTCTTACCAGTAATCGACTAACATCGTTAGCCACAGATCAAACATTGCCGCGCAGATAAACCGGAAATTATCAATGCCAATTCCAGGAGGGATAAGACTATACAGAAAGTAGAAGACGAAAGCTGGAATGGTGCAGAGAACAAGAGGAAGGGCGACGGTGTTGAACAACTGGAATATTATTTGGATTTTTTTAGAAAGACACGAAAAGTCAATGAGCACTCGAAAAAACATACCTTCAATACGGCAATATTCTCCCTTATTTGACAAACTCTGGATACGGAGTACTCTTTCATAACTGCCTTCATCCTCATTTTCTCAAGTTCTCGTAAATTGAAACGGTATGTAACGTAGTATCCCTATAAAAATATTTTAAGTTGTGCATTGATTAATTCTCGCTTAATAGACTCACTATGCTCCCGAAGACAGTCAGTGAAGCAAAATAACAAGAAGTTGACAGATCCGGAACGATTTCTGAACGAATGACCAATCGTCTATTTCATATTCCATCATCTCCTTACCGAACGCAAGCAAGAAACCTTCACAATATGCAACAATGTGCAAACCGATCTCTTGAGTAACAAATAACGCGATTGTAACGTTGTTATTACTGTCGTACCTGCGCAAAATTTGAATGTGGGTGCATCTGCACCAAATAACTCACCAAGCCCAGTATTTTGTTGCGAGGCATCGATCTATTGCCAGAATCGATATTCTAAGCATAATGTTAATGAAAATTCCCAGACCCACTTACATGATCACCATGTAACCCATGAAAACTTCCTTTTGAACGCACCCCAATACCAAGTACCATGTAACAACTGGAAATAGAACAAATTTGTGTTAATTCAAGCTTATAAAGACCTTTGTATCGTGGTCCAAAATATTCGTGATACATCACTGCAGATCTAGTCCATGTGTACATAATCGCATTGGCAACTGCGAGAATTATTCTGATACGAATCTGAAAGGATATTATTTTCATTTTATCTTTTCTGCTTTAACATCTAACTGCGCGATGGAATATGGTGGACTTGAACATAACAAATATGAGTGCTCCTCCCATTACATTGGTCAGGATGATGAAAAGCAGCTGAAAAAAAATGTATTTTTACTTAAAATGAAAGTATAACGTCACTTCTAAACAATAAACAATCTCGAAGAGTGGATGCAAGTCATCTGTGATATTCCGATTGAGGTAGTTGGTGAGAAACATCTCTATAGTTTTAACTGCGAGGGGTTTGGTAGAGACACTTGGAAGGTGCAATTGAAGCACGAGGTGTAGAAACATATAATTGGAACCAGCTCGATTTCAACGGAGAGGAGGTGCAGATTCTTTGGCACTTATCTATACGAGCTGTCATCCCAACTTGCACAATGCGACATCATTCTCTAGTATATATGCCTGACCGTATACATGACTGTATACAGCCACTCATTCGCCACGTGTGGAATTAGGATCCAAATTTCTGTCCAAAATGTTTTTTGTGAACGTTACTTCCCCAAAAGCATAAATGGATGCCCATTAACCCCGCTTGACTGCGCACTTACGGTTTCTGCTCGGGAAGCAACAGGAAAGGAAAAGAAAGAGCAATGCATTTATCAATGTGCCAAATATTTGATTAAATTCACGTTTCCACAATTATACACGCAAATAATATTCAAGCTTCCAATAAACGCTAGAATTTCGTAACGCTACTCTCTGAGGTGGTTCTCTCTTTGCCTTTGATGCTGTCCACGTCGAAGATCCTCAGTTCACTCGGGAGGTCTTCGGGCTTGATCACCACGGGACTGAACAGTATCAAATGTTTCAACTTTTACCAGCTTCAATATGTATGATAGGTTCCGTTTTGTTGCTGCTAAATACTGAAAATCAACTGACTTCCTCTTTTCCTCCTTTCGCCGTCTCTTCTCCTCTCCTTTCCTCGCAGCTGCCATCAATTTATCATCTGTGATGGGGAAGAGTGCTTGCCCAATGGCGCAACCAATGGCGTAAGCGATAGACATGATTGGATTGAAGACTTGACTTGGATCGGGACTGTTGAAATACAACGTGATTATGACAGTGACGATAGCCTTTTATAGGCACGAGCCGAGGTGATAAGAAGCGAATGATTTGTGAGTGACTAAGGAAGAAATGACTAATGCCTTCGAACTACAGATGATAAATTTGAGTTACTCATATTCATATTTCAGTGCTTATGTTGCATTCCCACGAGGTGGCTAATATTGACATGTGATAATTTTATTCAATATTTGTGGTGCGATCAATAGGTACATTTCGAAGATGTCTTGTGTTGTTCAATACGAAAATCTCATCTCGATGAGCAATGGGGAATTTTAGAATCTGAGGAATAATACTGATGAAAAATTGGATTTGGAATAAGAGTTGGAGTACTTCCCATTGAAGTTCCTTGCAAGGGAGTGGTTGAACTATCTAAACTGCGTTATGGTTATGTTAAAATTTTGTTTTCTTGATCTCGTAATGCTCTACTGCCAATGACATTACCAAACTACTATGATAGCACATGCACGAGTCAAAATCACTAACAATTTCCATTTTCAGCATTTTTTGTTGCTCTAAAAGCGGAAAGAATGAAAAATGAGACCTTGTGAAGTGTTTCCAATGAAGTGGTTTGCGCCACCTGGTTTCGAAATTTTTCTGAAAATTTCTGCCTGCTTTTGCAATTGCATACATGCCAGAAAATGTAAACGATTACTTTATTCGGAACGACGCCTTTCTTCTTTGCAATTAACCATGTGACTTAAGTTGGTGCATAAACGGCACTCTTACATATAGTCGACGCTTGTGTATGCTGCAAAATAAAAACTTGAGATAATTTTCGCAAAGAGCTTTAATTTTTGGAAAGATAGAACACTAAAATTTTACCGTGAACTGGTTATGTGGAGCAAAGCGACAATGAGAACGATGGAGAAGATTCGCATCTCTGAAATGATATAACTATTAGAGCAAAACTAAGTATAAAATCTAATAGAAGTGAACGCTCGAAAGTGTGGGTGGTCTCAGTTTTATATGTGTGAACCGGGTAAAAGTGACGGTCTTCACAAAATGCACCCAAATCCAAAAAATCGAATTCACTGAGAGATTGCAGTTGATGAGAAGGAAGGGCATTCTGGGTTGTGTACCTCCTTGAGTGAAGGATGAGATAATTCGGACGAAGAAGATAAACAAGTGTAAAGGAATTCATAATATGTTCGTTATAAATAATATTCATGTTAGCAGAGAGAGTGAAAGTACGAATTAAAATGAGTGGCGTGACTCATCGCAGTTAATATGGAGCACAAAATAACTTCAAAAAATTATAATTCATTCGAAATCTCGCACAGCTTCGCTATTGAACGAATTTCCCGAGCATAACTTCACTCATGGGCTGATCCGTATCATCCGATTGAGAAGGAAGAGTCCTTAAAGGAGGGCTCTCGGCAAAGTAGCCACATCGCTAGAAGGGAGGTTCCACCCTCCAAAGATCATAGCGCGAGCTAGGAAACGTACATACATGGGTAGGATAGCTCAGTGGTAGAGCAGCCGTCACGTAATCGGGAGTGTTCGATCCCCACCAGTTTTTGACAAAACTTCAAGATATTTGAATTCGCGCACTTCCCTGGCCCATCAAGCGTCCATGGCACTCAGCCAACTAATCATAACTCTGATGACAGTAGAGATATTAATGTATTTTTTTTTGGAGCCTTTAGTCGTTAAGAGGAGCTAGGTCATGGTAATGACAGGGTCCAAAGTTGAACTTTGCCTTCAGTCCTCCTTTAATGCGCGGAAATCCTTTGCAGAGATGTTACGTGCATTTCAGGTTAAATTCAGAAGGATGTTCTGTTGATGATGTGAGGGTGGGTGTAAGCACTAATTTTTGGTATCATGTGCAATTCATCGAATGCCCAACACGCACGCACAAAACGGCTCTCAGCCTTTTCGCCGAATTCCGAGATAGTGCAATTTTCCATAAGATATTTTGTACACGCACCACCGATTTCTATATTTTGGCTATATTATCACATGTCCCATATTTTTCGAGTCAGTTACACTTCACCAATAAAACAAATTTAGAACTCTCACGGTGTGAATTGCTTAGGAATTTACTATGGACTGCGTAAAAGTGTGCTCAGTTTCTAATCTAAAGTTATGAGACGAGGGAGGACTGTCTCACCGCATAGATAGATTAGCAACGAGAGACTTAACGTGGGATCTGAATTAGCCTGTTGTCAGACTTTACCCCCGACCGTTTGCACGCATCTGGTTTGGTTTTCGAATTCGTGAACGTTGCCCAAAGACAGTGGCCCGGCCCCCGACAAGCGTGCACTTAGGTTTTCCTACGACGCGAAGGTTCAATGTTAATAATCCTTACTGATAAGCTCTGTTTTTCAATTACTCAATCACATGATTATAGGATATATACCAATGCGTGATTGCTTCTTGCAATATAGGCAAACAGCTGAAAGCAATAACGCTTGCTCACTTTATTCAGAGAATACGGTAACATATCAAATATGCAAAAAATGATGGTGTTGCAAGGAGCGGGAATGTGTATGTTAATGTTTCGGTGGATGAAGATGGTCGATCACTGCTTGAATCAGACTCGGCGGAGCATCGGGAAGTTGCGCATTATCAGCCCAGAGTAGTCCATTCCTCAATTAAAGGTGTTTAATTCTCACGACAACGGTATTCACGGGAATGTGCGGCAAATTACCTTCAATACCTGTCCTTATTTCATGTTATCGTACAAAAGTCGCTCGAAATGGTTGCACTTTCCTCACCTCTTTTGCTCGGGAATGATCCGATTTCGCTGTCGAAGAAGAAGGCATCACTGCCGTCGAACGCTGAAATTTAAATTCATGTCGGTATTATCGTGTTTTTTAATTGGATAGAGTTAAAGGGGAGGGCACATTTTCATTTCGTAACAATACAACAACTCACTTTCGAATTTCCGGGGACTGCTGGGAGCAGCTTCGATGAGTGGATGGAGAAGGCAGAAGAGTACGATCAACGAGAAGAGAAGTCGGACCATCGTGTCTCCTGGGTGAGGGAAAGCTGGGATACTGATGGCTGATAGCCTGATACTGACTGCCTAGAGCGTGGGAATACAGGGACAGGTGAACGGTAATGGTAGGCTGAGAGGTAGTGAGAATCAATTATTCCACTTGTTGGGAAACTAGAGATTACGAATGGTAAAGGAGGTATTTAGCGAGCGATGTATGTTTGAATAAAACGTAATAATGTTACAATCAGAAATACAGAATAATTGATACGCTGTTGTAAATGATACTAGCTTGGAGATCAACTTTCAAACCGATTGAAGAGGCAAACGTACGGAGGCAGCCCTTGGAGAGTGGTTGATATGATATATTCGCTTGATGTATCATGCAATAGTATCCATAGGACATGTGTGAAGTTTATGATTCCATCAGAGGAGGGAATGAACTGAAGCACGAGATTAGAGTTCATAATTCGGGTCTTCGTCTCTTCATTTTACACGCTCTCTAGACCGGTCGATCGGCGATAGAGTGCAAAGAATGAAGAGACCGTGGTATCGTTTCTCGAACTCTACACGAGATGCCTGCAAGATGTACTGCAATTCCCCTCTATTTGTCGCTCGATTTTCCAAGAACCCGACCTCGTATCGATCGTCGATCTTCTGATTGAAGTGGACGATGGGAAAGTCGGAATTTGCGAAGGCGATAGGCGTAAAGAGAGCAGCGTAGGTTCCACAGAGCATCGGACCAATCGTCCAGTACCACGTTCGATTGCCCTGCAGAGCTATCACTTTCCCTTCGGTTCCCATCCCATACACTTTCCCACCCGAGCGTCGCTTGAAGCTCCCAGACAAGGTCAACTACAGTCATCTGCGTTTGATTAAAACGGACAAGCATACGCGTGGGTGTATATGAGGGCATTCGGAGTACCTCGAATATCGTCGAGAATCAGCACGTCTGCGAATCGATTGAGTGCAATGATGAAGCAGGACAAGAGGCACACTCAATAGAGAAGAGGGGTTTCCAGCAACAATTCAGCTTACCGATTAAGTTGTTGACTTTTTCGACGAACACATCAAACAATGTGGAACATGTCAAATTGTGCACTTTCTACTCGTCCTGAGCGCATTAGAGGAAGTCTCGTATTCGTTCTAAAAGAGACATCACTTGTATTATAGAATGATCTTTGCAGTTGGCACAAAAATGTGGGACGGGGTTTCTTGCGCATGACTCACTTTGGTAACTTGTTCTATGATAATTGGCTTTTAAAGACACACAGATCATGAGTACAGTAATTCTAAGTAATTCTAGAACTGTGGTACAATTTTTAAAAAAAACAAATGGTGTGGTTGCAATTTCAGAGTGATAATTTCATCATTCCGACGAATGCATCGGCATGAGAGGAGATTCTTCTCCAATCCACTAGAATTTAAGCCGTAAAGTACGACTATTTTCTGTGCGCTTGCACATTTTCGGTTGCTACGGAGTGCATCCTCGGCCTGAGTGAGAAGAGGGAAAGGGGATGGGAAGGAGAGGAGTCAGCTGGGATTCTCCTTGGAAACACGACAGAGGGCCAAAGCAAGCAGGCAGTCACTAGTAGTCGCCTCCCAAAATTCTCTCCTGTCTTTCGTGGAAGTTGAACCATGTTTCATCTGCTCTCCTGCAGTAAGTTCTCATCTTTACCGTAGTTGCGCATTTGGTTCTTTCAGTTTTCGTGCTTGTTGCTAGTGATGATTTAACGAGGACGAACCACTTCGACTCCATATCGTGGGTTCCTTTTCTGTGCCTGAAAGGAAACGTGAGATTTCGGAAGAAAATATAATTTTCCAGTTCGAAAACTCGCTTCTTGTATGGCTCGACGCATCCCACCGTGTCTCAGTCGTCCATTGCCGGAAGGTAAGCGAACAATTGCTCTCAAATTTAGTTTGAAAAGTGCTTTCACAGTTGTAACGGAGTAGTTAAGCAAAAATAATAGCAGTGATTGGCAGGCTCATGCAAGAAGGAGACTTGTTCGTTGGTGCTGGCTTCACTGGAAAGGGCGAGGCAACGCGCATCATCAAGGTGCCCAACCAGTCGTTCAAGTGGGCAAACCATTTCTTTCTCACGACTAAATGGGGCATCGTATTCTCTAGTAGGGTGATTTATCGCTTTTGCAGAATCAACGGCCTTCACTACTACTGGGATCCAGTGTTCGTGCCTCCGGATTGTAAAAGCGCCCGCAAGTCTCCGCTTCCCAGCAACGGAGTTGTTGAGTCGTCCACCCGCGAGAGTCCCACCACTACCCCTCGTCCTTCCACCCTCGATACCCCCTTGAGTCACCCGAGAAACGCACTGGTCAATCTGCTTCCTCCGGTCGAGGAGCCGTCGATTATCTTCATCTCGTCGACGCCGATGACTACGGAGGGAAAGAGGAACTCTTCGACGTCAGTACCATCGACTTCTTTGCCGAAGACCAGCTCTTCTACTCCCCCATCAACGTCCTCTTCGATATCAACGAGCAAGTCCAGGAGCCCGATTCCATTGACTTCAACGAAGACCACGACGACGGCGTCTTCATCAACTCCATCATCGAAGACCGACGTCGACTTAGTCGTCGAGTTTCTTCAGTCTCTCCATAGCAGCAATAGCGATAATGTCAGCAGTTACATCGTCGGAGAAGAGATTGAGGTAATACTTATTTTCATTCTTCTTTTTCCTGTCTTTTCTACAAATATAATTTTATATTTATTTTTTATCCAATGCTTCCATGGCGATAACTTTTCAGGTTCCTCGTGCTCGTCGACAGGCTGTCGGCTACAGATTCTCCTCAACGACCCCGACGACAACCCTGCCCACTCCGATTAGGCCACACGTAGACATTACCGAGGTCAGGTCGTAAAGTTATTACACAAACTTTAGTTTATGGAGAATGATAAGTAATTAGAAGTCTGTCTATGAAATAATGTCTACAATATGGATAGGTGGATCCGTGCTTCAACGTCGGCGATGGTTCTCCCGAAGTGTGCACTCGATTGCTCGATAGGAGAGATGATCGAGATCCACTGATGCACATCGCTTTCCCCAATGGAACCAAGTGGGCTATTTTCCAGTTTGTATTTTAGAAAAGGGTCTGAAAATGAATAAATATTAGAAAACTGCAATTTGTTTTTCAAAGGGTGGCAGAGTTGGCGTGGCGGTGTCCAGTGGGGCTCTTCTGTTGCGAATGGGAATGCTGCGAGATGCGACAAGTGAAGAGGAGACACAGCGTCCTGCCCTTTCTGTGAGCAGATCTTATAAGAAAAACAAACAAAAACAAACACGTTCGCCTAAGGAGGGGTCAAAATATGTGCCAACCATCCCTCAATTTTATTTGATTCTTCGGCGACACGCGTGTTATCTAGTTTTCACCTTAGTCCCTCTTCTTCTACTCTTCCAATGCTGTTAAATAGAGAAAGAGCGAATTCGACTAAATACAATGATTTGAAAGATCTTCTTGAGGATTGCTGCTGTCTTCATCATCGTCGCTGTGTTCATCTGCATTTTCTGCTTCCGATCTTACAAGGAAGGCGAAGAGCGGAGAAGGAACATCAACCAGATGGCAGGACCGAATGTACGCATCTCTGCCCTTACATATGGACGTTTTAAAATCATAATCCAGCGTATTGGTGTTCAGGACTATCAGATGACCGTGACTAACCCTCCTCAAGTAGTGGAGCGAGAGGAATTCGATGACGGGCCCCGAATGCCTCCTCCTGTGCCTCGGGTAGGATTCTAGGTGACACAGGCGATCGATGCTCTCCAAGTTGCGCTTCTAGACGCACTTCCACGTGCACGACGAGCCTCGATTCGTGCCTCCGCCCGTCCCTCCCTCGGATCGACTCAATGGAACGTATCGGTAGAGTGAGATGGAGGGACTAGAGCAGGATTCACTGCAGGAAACACTCGCGGGTCGCCATTTCCAATCCCAATTTTCTCGTCGATCAATACAATGTTGAAAGGAACGAAAACAATTATCAAAAAATGCGCAATTTACAGCAACAAGTATGACTAATGTTCTTTTCTCGCAGCTCGATATGTCTTTGATAAAACGGATTTATTTGAAAACGTGTTCAGTTCCTTGTCGGGTAATAGGTGCACTTATTGTTTACTCCATTTGCACTGAGAATGAATCCTCTTTTCATGGAATTTGGATTATTGTTACGAGGAAGGGGATATTTGTATTCTTAGCTACAAAAATTGTGATTGGCATGCAATTGAGAGAGAGGGAGAGCACAAGGTAGGAAGTGATGTGTGCCATCAGTCATTTTTTTCTTCCATCGCCCGTTTTTCTCCCCTTTATCGGTTGTTTATTCGTAGTGTAGCTATGGCTCAAATGGGGCAGCGTATTCTATAGTGTTGATTGACGGTTCGCTCGGTAATGCTATCGAATTCGCCTTGCAACAGGAAAGTGAGTTATGACGGTGACGCACTTTCTCCAAATACTCACTTTGG
Organism: Pristionchus mayeri; assembly: GCA_036245805.1. Taxonomy (NCBI): domain Eukaryota; kingdom Metazoa; phylum Nematoda; class Chromadorea; order Rhabditida; family Neodiplogasteridae; genus Pristionchus; species Pristionchus mayeri. The sequence continues at coordinate 5,270,781 of BTRK01000004.1, read as the reverse complement.
TTGATTCACTTACTGCCCGTAGACGACTCTCCTCTGGGAATCGGAATTGGATCCCTTCGTCATTCTCTGTCTCACTGATCCTCGATCCTCCTTCCAATCGGAGGAATAGTCCGATTCTCTCCAAACCACGCGCTCTCTCGTCGATCAGAGTGAGCGAGAGAGTGTATGGTATGGAGAGAGTGAGACCATTGCTCTCCAATTGAGTTGCCTGCACGCGTGTTTTCATTCCATTCATTGGCTTCTGATGATGTGATGAATCGCATTAACTCCTTTCGAATGCACGGGATGTCTAGACTCTTTCCATTAAGTCAGAAGCCGATAGATCTGTCTAAAATGAGATGTTTTTATTTAGCTTCCATCGAAATTTCGAAAAGTGATTGACGCTTCGAGTAAGCTCGCGACACTGATCTAGTGCTATCATATCGATGGGCGTAACTCTCTTATGCTTTCACACAGCTGATTTTTAGGCACGTGTCATACCTTGAGTGCTTATCGTTGGGTACAGTTTGATACCATACCATTCTGCCGGTAGAAAAGCTCTCATATTTCGCCACTTGAGAATCATCAAGAAGAGGGGCCATCTCTTCACTTTCTGTACTTGAAATAGCATAGAACCTTCTCCTTCTCTTTGCTATCCCATTCTGTGTCTGCGGGTATGCTCAACCTGGCAATTGCTTAGCTTGAACAAATTTCTATTTTGGAATATTCATAACATCTGAGCAGAATAATCTTGTGGTACTCACGTTCACCTTATTTCTCACCTTTTTCTGTTCATAATGCGTGTATTTGTTCGAGCGTTTGCCTACTATTTTTGTCTCCAGTTCAGTGGAGAGACTCCGCCTCTTGCTCCACCTTTCATTCGTGAATTTGAATCTAAATTTCCCACTCTGGATCTTTTCAGATTGCAATGGCTCGTCTTCTTCTCATCTCCTTCTTCTTCCTTTCCCTAACTATCTCTTCTTCTGCCTATCGACTCGTCAAGAGAGACCACGAACTGATCAACAGAGTAAGAAATCACGGCGATGTCCACCTTTTCATTTGTAAGTTTACTGTAAAATTCTCTTTTCAGTACTGCGGCGTCTTTTTCCTCGAGCAGTCATCGAAGGTCCTCGATGCAATCGACAGGTAGGCCATCCATCCTGTCAATTAGAGAGTGGTTCCATTGCAGAAGGACAGCGTGCAAGCAGAAGCTCCCTCTGGCCGAGTGGTACGGGGCCATTCCCGGTGAGATTCCGACTCCATACATTTACGCATAAATAAGAATTTGCTTGCAGGAACCATCGATGAATTCAAGTTCTTCTGCTGCAAAGTCGGCTGCGACACTGCGCACTTCATCGTGAGTTCACCAGTACCTTCCCATCCTCTTACTCGATCTTATTCCAGGACTTCATTTGCACCTCGATGTGAAAGGAATGAGGAAAGCGCCCTCCTCATTCTCTACTCGATTCCGTCTTCTTTCCTTCGTCACTCTCGCCTGTTTACTCAGCATAATTAATCAATGGTTATCAGTTATCAGTGATAACTTCTCACAAACACAAATACTCATTGTACTTTATGATACCGATAGTTTATTCTTAGAGAACTATGTGTTTATTCAATGCCACGTGTGTTTCCATTATAAATGATCGGATATGTTGTAACAATGGCTAAATAAATATTTCATCACTATTTCTACACGATTCAAAATGGAAATTTTGATCAAATATTACTGATCGTCTTCATTTTTGAATGGAGCTGATTAGTTATCCTTTCTCGATGGATAAAGTAACCATGATTACCGATGTATAGCTCTCATTTGCGAAGATATATCCGATCTATGCCTAGAAAAGGAGCAAAAAAATATATAATACTTGCTATCGCATCCAACAGATGAAATAAGTCACTCTTCTTATTACCACTCTATGATTTCTCTCTATGACTACTTTCTAACTACCCCATGACTACTCGTTCAATAATGTGTAAAAAGAATATCATTGAATGGGGCTGGCAGTTCCAAGTTGGTGAATGCCGAAACTCTCGTTCTTCTAAGTCGAATTCTCAACTTCAATTCCAAACGTAACATTCACATAATGGATGATAAAAACATTTCAACAGTTGACGTTCTATGTCTCTGGACAGAGCTGTCCGAGAGTAGGCCTAATGAAGAGGGTCCATGTCTTGCGGAGCAATTAATTCGCATTTCTAATCCCTAGGAAATAGCACGTATGTATGAGTACTAAAGTAGGGCAAGCAATCTAAAAATTTGTGTTAATTTTTTAATGGATAACGAAAATATGTCTAGCATATATTTCCCTAGAATGCTTGCAATATCACCGTTGAATTGTAAGCAGTAAGCTCTCGTGGATACATAGAAAAATCGTGGAAAATAGTTATCGTTTGTCTGGCAAATATAATATTTTCCAGCATTATTTATAGATTTTGCGCGTCTGTCGACACGGGGGAGACAGCAATTTACGCCGTCAAGTTTTAAATTTCAAAGCGATAATCGCATGTATCCAGCCGAACTCGATTATGATTCTGCACTGCACTTGCGAGCTATCAACGACCGCATCGTAGTTATGAGCGATTTAACGACAATGTAACCGTAACAGATAGGAGTTAACATATTTAGTTCAAATGAAAATGCGTGGATTATCTGAGCTTTCAAGCGCAGTTATCGATGCTTATCGAAGGTTTCTCCTGAAATGAATTATCACGAGGAAATATAGCCCCCATTCGACTATCCTAAACTCGAATGATAATATTAGTTCGGACGGAACGATCTCGTTACAAAAATGAGTACAAATTTTGTGTGAACAATATAAATATTCTCAGCTAACCTCTCGTTCGCCGTTTGATTTGCGGATAGATCGATTATAGCAAACTACTGTAAATGAGCAGATTGATTCACTAGATTTTCCTGAGAAATAGTAATTGGTGCTTACAGGCAAATACTCCAAACACGAGATTGACGGCAAAACACATTTGCATAGAGAAAAATGACGAGAAGATAAGCGGCAATCCCATTGCAAGGGACTAAAATGTAATCAATTGTTTGTCTAAGATAAATTTTACCTGGTGAACTTTTGAGATCGAAAAAACGTGTGAGATTTTCTCGGGAATTAATTGCGAGCAGAGAACTACGCGAGAAGTTACGAGGGCGCTGTCGGTCATTCCCAGAAGAACAGCGATTATCAGGGAGAGATGCAAACTGGAAAGAAAAAGGTAATTGAAAATGATATCCTCTGTGTCATTACATTCGCATACCTCGGTTCCAAAAGTAGCGTGGGTTCGTCAGTCGGAGTGTGTGTAGCAGCGAATGGAGTGGAGAAAAGAGCGAGGGTCATCGCGCAAAAGTAGAGAATCGACCCTGGTCTTGATAATATTTTTTTTTGTGAGTTGAGTGCATACCGATGACCATCACAGGCATTTGCCCGAAATTGCGGATGTACTTGGAAAGAAAGGAAGTGATAGCGCCCACTAAAGGATGTTAAATTCTATCCACTTTTCGTTAAACTCCCTCACTTGAAATTTCACCAAAGCCAACAGCAATTATGTAATATGCCTGCAGATTTTCAATTTCTGCCAACCGTTTCGAGTAGATTAGAGTAGTGGGATAAATTGAGATCCAGAACGCTGAAACTGCATTATTTATTTCCAATTTTACGGAGCTAACCAGTGACAAGTCCAAGAAAGAGGTAGACGGGGGCGGCGATAATCATTCGTTTCTCGAGCATAGTGGAGAAAACCGTTTCTGAAAAGGAATTGTCAAACAAACATTTTAAGATGAATTTGAGGAGGATATATATCTTTATTATATCTTTATTATGTATTCGCACATTTACTTGTTGCGATAAAGATATAATTTGTCTCACTGAGTTGCTCGCCCAGTCCAATTCTGCACTTCCGATCGTTCACTTTGGCAAGGGAATTCTCGACCGCGCGAGTGGGAAGAAAGACAAAGATGACGTTGGACAAGACGGCAAAAGCAGTGAAAGCACCATACATCATCCTGAAATTATTCCAAGTTTCATCGGTCATTTGCGGTGTCTATCGCGAAATCGCGCCTGTGAAATCGGATTAACTCCATGGTCACTGATAGTTCTAGTGCCAGGTGTACGATTCCACTCGCCTAATCTCTCCATCGGAGTATTGTCGATAGCTCTTCTCTACTGTTTCCACAGTCGAGTTCGTAACATCGACTGTATCTCCTTTTAATGGTCGAGAAGTGAGCAGAATTACAATTCCGCCGAGTATCAAACTGAAGCTCATTCACGGTTTTTGAATTGAGTGCGAAAATCGAAACCTGCTGGTCGCCAGAGCATACGACATGGCAGAGTTTCTCTCGATCGTCCGTTTCGTCGAGTGTTCGGTAACGTAGGCACCGTGGCCAGAGTAGAACACTGGAAGTGAAAAGGGCTACTTTGAGAACTCGCTACAATTCATCTTTGGAAAAACTGGACCAAATGTTCCTGTACTCTCGGAATATGCACCTCACTTTGCACGACAAACCATTGTTCTGCATCACGTTAGTTTTAAAATTCCTTAGCACCAATTACTACGAATGTTCGATTGGTTCGCGAGATTCTCTTCCAATCATCGCTCTTTCGACGACAGAGTTGTTTTAATTCGCCCTTTATGCTAATCTGTCTTGGGTAAAGAGCAAGGACGCACGTGAATACCCGATGCCAATCGCGGCGGACGTCGCGTAGAAGGGCAAGTAGTGCACGTAGAAGAAAGTGCTCAGATGGAGGGTGAACATAACAGACCCGAGCACGATCGAACCCTTCAAGTCTTCAGAATTACTTCATTCTTCCTGCTTAATCCGAGATACCTTCGATCCGAGCGTGCCAATCGTCCAGGGAGCCGTCACCGAGACAAACATGAACAACAATAGGCACATCGCTGTTCTGTAACATGCATCTCTCATAGATTCTAGTAATCAATCACTGCCCATTGTATCCCGCGTGCATGTCGATTGTCTCGGGTGCTCTGTCATGGACAGAATGGAGTACGGGCTCGACGATCGACGTCGAAGTATCGTACCCTGAAATTGTGCTAAGTTTTCAATAGCGAGTCATCTAGTAGTGTTCTGTAGCTGAGAAATGCAACAGTAATAAACGAGAAAAAATGAGCGTACCAAGAAACATGCACATGTTCCCGACGCCCAACATGACAGCGCAGAGCAGATCGTAGACGGATTCCTTCATTTTGGCGCTGCGAAGTGTTCTGTTGAACAGAGAACGTGAGAGTCACTTTATAGGCGGAAACTTCCCACGATGATATGCATAAGTGATGTGAGTAGAACGAAGTGCCTCATTCTTTGCTGAATTCACTGACCGAATCGAAATCAAGCACATTTCAGTGAAATTTGGGTTTATACTCTTTATTTTGGAATTGGTTTTGATTCAGGTAAATGAAATTCGGTAAATTATTTTGTATGAACGTGATAAAATTTCCATGTAAATAATTGAAGTAAGAGTCATGTAAAATGTTAAAGCAGATCTTTTCAAAAATAGTTACTCGTCAAATAGTTCCTTTGTGATATGTTTCTCCACGAATCCTTAGGGAAAATATTTACTTGCAATAGATACGGCATATGAATTTTTTAAAAATCGCGTAATCTACGATTTAGTGTTTATTGGCTGGAATTACTACCGAATTGGACGAAATTTTTGAGTTCATCTTCGTTCTCCTGAATACAAATCTATTAGGACAAACATAAGAGTTGAATAAGGATACCTGCATAATATGCAAGTGAATGCCGCCTCGCGATAATCGTGCATTAATAAAATAGTGGCGATTGCATCGAGTGGAGGGAAACAAGAGCAGCTGACGGATACAAAATCACTGAAAACGAAAAAGAAAATTTTTCAAATCAGAAAAAAACATACCTGAATCCTTCGATATCGATGCCGAAGACTGGAGCGAAAAGGACAAGACCAGCTGTGCAATGGAGAAATCCGAACGGAATCAATGACTGAAAAAAATTTATTTTGAAAGTTTCCATCTTCCATTGTTTTTAACACATTTTCGTATATGTTTTAGATCGCGGAAAAGATATTTTCATTGATGTTGATCACCTGCACGATGAGACTGCGAATGAGCGCGTACTGCAGTCGCTGAGTCCTTTCTGAGATTGCATGGGCTCGCGATAGATATCGCAGAATGGATGCAGTGCAGGAAACCTCAAGTTTTCTGTACAACTTCCATGTGCATTCAGAAGTAAGCCATTCACAAAACTCTATTTTCATACAACGTAGTTATGCGATAATTCCTCTCTCTTGACATTCTCACCATGAACGCTACTGCAGCGCAAATGATGCTCAAGAAGATGGTGATTCCAACCATCGGCAATGTGTTGTAGTGACCGTCGCGCTTAATCCAGATGCCATTAAGAATAGGCTCTTCATTCAACCCCATTAGTGCTTCTCTTCGCACTACTTACTAGTGAAGCCAAAACGGCGCGCGCTCTCCTCGTTTCACACGCTCTCTCGCTCTGTCTGACCTGTGAGAGAGCGTGTGAAACGTGGAGAGCGCGCGCCGATATGGAATCAGTACTACTCACTCTGTAGTCTCCAAGTATTATCGCGTGCGTCAGCCCGTCGATACCGTACTTTCGAATGAATTCTGGAGCCAAATCAGCTCTCGATTCTTCCGTAGCGGGATATAGAAAGTAGGACGCCGTGTACCATTATTTTTGTTAATTCACAGACTAGTAAAAATTAAGAATAATTAGAAGCTCACCACACGGTAAATTCCAGCATCGCTATGAATAAGAGCAACAGTGGAAACCATATCGTCGAGAATAGTGAAATTTTGGTGGGGCTAAAATGCACGATTTGTTGACCTTTGCACCAAAATACTTTAATTTTCTCACCTCAAAACCGCCCAATATCGATAGAGAAAATTGAAGGAGACTATAACAAAAATGAGTGAGAATAGAGCCGCATTTAATCAGACGAGATGCTTGAACAAAAATTGCTAATTTATATTGTGAAGCGTACTAACCAGATTGTTTCCGTAAGGGCTGGTATGAAACATTGCGAACGCGTATCCCTTTGTAATGAATTTCTAAAATCATCAGATATTTATGTTTGTATTTAAAAGATTCCTTCGCCTCCTTCATCAAGTATGAATACGTTGCATAAGAAACATCAGTAGCCACAAAAACAAACTGCAAAAATTATACAAATCATAATTTATACCACGTTTGACATACTTGGAGGTACTTGTATGCCCCAATATTAGTTCACGTCGACGTCAAAATGAGACATCCGAGAAGAGCATTCAATGCGACACTAATGAATGAAAAAACACGATTTTAGTTTTTATAAAATTTATTTACGAACAGTATGTAATGGACTCAATGAGATTTGCAATGCGGATGAGATCCATCATAGCGCTTTGTCAATCCGAATAGGTTAGCCTCTTTTTAGAAATAATATATGAATAGATCCTCTGATTAAAAGATGTGAATTGGGTGTTAACGAGGTCGCGATTATAAGCGTCCAGATTAACCGAGAGAAATGGCTTTCAGGAAAATTGTGACTGAAATCTCGCGTCAAGACCATAATCAAATTGTGGAGATATGAAGCAAAAGAGGGAAAAGAGATCTACGACAATTAGTTTATGACATTGAGAAGGCTTCTAGAAAGCTGTAGCGACCGTTTTATTCATTCACGAGCAACGGTCTCGCTCTCTCCAAACCGCACACTCTCTCATCGGGTAGAGAGACGAGAGAGCATACAAATCGAGGAGAGACAGAGCATTACTCTCATTCACAGAAGACACGATAACTACGCAGAGTAGTCATTGAATTTGTCCGTCTTCCCTTGTCTTAGAAAAAAAAATATACACTCAGATGCAGTATCAATATATACTCACTCAAATGCTTGAATCCTATGATTGAGGAAGATGAGAAGTTGCTTGGGTGTTGGCCAGACCGCTCGAAGGAGCAATGGTCTGACTCTCCTTATACTACACGCTCTCTCGCAGGTCAGACAGTGCGAGAGAGTGTGTGATATCGAGAGAGTCAGACTATTGCTCGCTCGAAGAAAGAGCATTCACGCAGCTATTTGCGCCCAGAATTTTTATAGTAGCATTCTTGAAATGCTCAACCACCATCAATTTGAACCTGAATTTCATTGAATTTGAATTTACACGCTTAGCTCATCAGTCAACCTTGGAATCATCACGATAACCATAATTGGGTCAATAACAGGGAAGAGAGAGACCATCAATCCCAAGACGGTGCCCGTCGCTCCCAGACGGAGGCCGGTAAGTGGAAGAAAAATGATGAAGATGAAGGGAATGATGCAGAGGACGAAAGGGACTAAGAACTGCAAAGAGAATCATTGGGGGAAGAGTACACAACAATGATCGTACAGGAATTTTGTGCCAAGTTACTCATAAATGAAAAAGGGTAGTCATAGATGCGACCTGTGCAGCCAGTGCCCTAAAAAGCTGCAGCTGCAGACGTCTCGCCCCTAGTGCCATCACTCTCGTAGACATCTCCTTCGAGATACGGTAGGCGCAGATTCCACTAATAACAAATGCAGCTGACGCGCCTATCGATCCCATTCCAATGGTTGCGAGAGCTCTCCAATTGGCTGCTCCATTTGGAAGCTGCAAGAGGGAAATTGCTTGCAGATTACGCGAGCAGTCTGACGATGCAGTGTATTCGGACGAGGAGAGGAGTGGATGTTGATGTGGAATTCGGTGAGCATCACTGCACTCGAAACCCGATCGATGTCCCTCAAAGCAATTTGTTCATCGGCAATGCTTCAGGGATGAGTGTGAAATTAGACAACATTGATCATAATGCACTTTTAAGTTTAAAAATCAAATTCACTTCTGGAAGAGAAGGGGAATCTTTCTCACTTTGCAAGAAAGTAGAAATTGAATGTGGCCCAAGCGGCCAAGGCGTTGATGGAAATGGCCGCGCCAGCAAATCGAATGCCATGATTATGAACAGTGGTAGGGCTGAAATGACGATTATCATAGGTGTTAGTATGATATTATAGAAATCAATCTACTCTTAAGATGCTTACTCACCTTACCAAGATGAGATATCGATAAACGAATTGGAATGTAAGGAGGACAAATGGTTCGTAGAAGAGGATGGAATAGCAAGCATTGATGAATGGGCCAATTTTTGTGAAAAATTCCACGCCATACTCGAACTGATAGTGCACCTTCAATATGATATACAACGAAAGAAACCTCCGATGTAATACTGGAACAGTGTATGCATGAAATATGGAAATGGAGATGTCTCCGCAAGCGAAAGCTACCAGTAGAACGCGATAGCTGCCCAACCCTTTATTTTGCTTGTGAAGGGCAAGATAAATCAACGAGAAATTTCCCGCGAGTGAAATAATGGCAAGGATACTCAGGATTGTCTGAAAAGAGCTTACAGTTTGCAGAGATAATGTTGGCAACCATATGAATTGTTGTCGATATGAGCATCTTCGAAAGGGTAAAAGTGGCTGAATACGGTATCTGGTGGTGATAATGGAGAGAATGACTACTCGAGCGAAGGCTAACCTTCTCACCTCGAAAGCAAAAACGAGCGGCGATGCATTAAGAACTCTTCGTCTGCGAAAACAACCACGAGTTTGTCCACGTGAATGAACAATGAAATCAGGATATTTCGCACGTTCTTCATCTTGCTTGACATTCCTCCTGCAGAGATGCATAGTGATACCATGATTGGAGTGCTCGTGCCGAAGATACTTGAGAGAAACATCACGAATCTCTATACGATTACATTCTTCTGATGGACGGATTCAAAATGTCCTGATTAGCTCTTTAACCTAACCTTTCCCGTCGAGTAGACATTCCACTAGGGCATCTCGTTGAGTGAGGCTGTCGAAGGGATGCTCGAAGGGATGTTCACCATCGCTCAAGACAGCCGTTAAAATGTCACAGTTCTTATTGTTATGAAAATTCAAGCCAAGATAGGCCGCGTGTTAGCTGGTGATATTGGAACTCGAATTGCATTTCCAAAATTCGCTCTAAATGACCAACGGCAGTGTGTTGTTAGAGGAGATTGCGTATTATTGGCGTATTCAGAGGCAGTAGCAGGTCATTGGGGAACAAAGTATCAACCAGAAACGCAGCTCAGTTAAATCTCATTTGTTATTTTGCATCAAATGAGCAAAGATGATGAAAGATAGAAATCAAAACTAACCCCTACGGATACGCTATTAAAGCGAAGAGATTGGGGTCTCTCTTACTCGGTGGGGTGAAGAATGAGCAGTCTTCACCTTTCGAACATACCGGAAATTATTCGAAAACGAGCGTTCTCCCAACATGCAGGAAATGATATTTTCACTCGCAAGTTTATCGTCGATGAAAGTAAATTTAATTAACTATGGCAAGTATTCGACTTCTCTCAATTTCGATGTGTTTACAAGAATCGCTTATTATAACACAGAGGCATCCCCTTTTCTTTTGTTATTCCATTCCTTGACGCAATCACGCTCATTGCCCATCTATTTTCTATTTTGACGCATTCATATCTCCAGCTTCTATTTCCGTCTGCAGTTAAGTCAACAGAGAGTGACTGGCGACTCCGCCTATTCTGGAGTTTGAATTCCCCCCCCCCCCCGCCTCACTTCACATCTTGTCAGATAGCGATGGTTCGCGCTCTTCTCATCTCCTTCTTCTTCCTCTCTCTCATTCTCGCCTCCTCTGCCTATCGACTCGCCAAGAGAGACTTCGAGCCCATTGAACGAGTAAAATTTCATAATAACTTTTTTTCAATTAAAAAAATATGTTTTACTGACTAAGTACTTCTCCTTCCAGTACTGCAAACTCGACTTCCTCGAGAAGTCCTCGAAAGTCCTCGAGTCCATCGACAGGTAATCCTTTTCTTACGCACTTTCCTTCCTTCCGTAACATCGAGCGCTTTCATTGCAGTAGGACGGTATGCAACCAGCAGCTCCCCCTGGCCAAGTGGTACGGACCGATTAGAAGTGAGATAAATATGGGCACTTATCCTTTCCCAGTCGCTTGTCCAAGAATACGATTACAGCCACCATCGATGACTTCAAGGCCTTCTGCTGCAAGGCGGGCTGCAACACCGGCCACTTCATCGTAAGTTCCCCTTTTCCCCATATGCTCACTCGACCTCATTGCAGGACTTCACTTGCACCACCATGTGGAAATCGTGAAGGGCCGTCAACCTCCCTCCCTCCTCCTTTCTTCCTCCACCACTCTATTCATAGTGCTCTCAGATATAGCCAAGTTGCACTCACCCTTGTTTCCAAATAACCAATATTGTATCAACCAATAACAACCAACATCTACCAATCGATTGTTTACTGTAGGGAAGACATAAACGCGTCGCTCCATGGTTCCATCGTTATGCAAGATAAACAATCGGTTTTGTTAGAAAAATTTCAAAATACCTATTTTTTATTCCTTTCGTTACTGTTCTGAAAATAGACAATATGATCAAATGAGGCGAACTTCTACCCTTTTTGAATGGATGTGATTTGTGTTATTCTCGTCCTTCTTCGAAGATTCCGAATGAATGCTTCTCGTTTGAGCTAATGCTTTTCAAATTTATTTTGAGATAGAGACGTCACACCTGAGAAATAGGCGTGTCTGAGTACTCGAGTTAAAAGAACGGAGATGAAGAATGAGAGGGAGCGATTTCAAGAAGAGAACGGCTCTTTTCTTGCAGAGAAATGAGAACGTGATATTTTTCTAGTTTATTTTGTTTTCTACTTTGTAGATGCTGATTGCTTCAGCGAGAAGTTATTTGCGATGTAGGTAAACTGAAAAAAAGATTGACGTGTTCATCGTTAGGGTTTGCCACTGGGAGAGGAGGGGAGGGGATGATGTGTGTCCGGGAGAGACCACGCTCAGTTTTGAGAGGTGCGAGTGGGAGGAAAAGGGAGAGGCAACATCCGGTCCATGAAAATGTAGACTCTCACGGAGGAATCACTCCCTTCTCCATCCTATTTAGAGAGCCAAACCAATGCTATAAGCTGAGCAGTCAAATATAACGCAGGGAAAATATGGATGAGAAATATAAAACTCAGGGGAGGGAAGTTGACGTAGCCTTCCCTGGTCGAACTCGAGGATAGCAGTGCGAGGAATGTTTAATAAACGTAGAGACGATCCATGAGTCTACTTTGGTCTCAGTTGAAGATTTGCACTAGACTTCGCTTGCTTTGAATAGTTCCGCATAAATGCAAGCAAAACAGTTAGAGGAAAAAAAACAAACAAACAATGAATATCACTCACGATAGTCGGTTCATGGTACAGCTCCAATCTCATTAGTCGTTCCCCCCTCATAAAAGCTTCAGTCATCATCTCTCTCCTCTTTTCCGTTCTACATGACTTCACCTCCAATATCGAGTAATACACAACATTTTCAATCAGACCAGTGAATTGTCAAACGCAATAAATTTCATTCCATTACATCTCGATTTCATTTCGAAGTTGTGAACTGGAGAGTCTGGCAGGAAAAGCAAAATGTTCTCTCAGCAATACCATAACCTACTTATCAACGTAAGTCGCTCAATGGTTTCATTTCAAATGCTTCGTTCAGGATGTATCGCGTGCCATACAAAACGTGATAACAGGTATATTGCTGTTCTCTGCTCGAATTTCTAACTATTTGTGAATGAACAGGAGTAAATAGTGTCAATCTTTCAGTGCTTTCATTGATCGTCAACGTGATGCTTCTTCGAATCGTCCTCACTTCCGCTCATCGGAAGGAGATCGGCGCTTACCGCTACGTCATCTCGTGTTGCGCAGTCTCTGACATTGGATACACGTGCATTCACTGGCTCGTCTATCCGGTATAAACCATTGTGTCGCTTATGATAGCATTTCCCTACTTATGTTTCATTATGATGGAACACTTTGCGTAATTAAAGATATTCCAAAGGAATCAATAGCGATTATTGTTAATCCCGGCGAGAAATATCAATTAGGGAGTTAATGAACGATGTTCAGATACCGGAGATGTACGGCAACGCCTTCATCATGGGAGGTCACGGCATCTTCGACTCTCGTCTGGCGACTTGCATCTACTGTGGATTCTACGCTCAGTCCTCTGCTATTCTCGTCTTTCACTACCTCTATCGCACTCTCAACGTCAGAAGGTACTTTCTCATGTTGAACCTTGGTCAATATACGTCAAACAACTGAACTTTTCAGATCCGTCGCATTCTTTCGTCCGGAAATTTTCTTCTCTGCAATGATGGCTGCGACGATCGCAATGCATCTCAACGGGCTAGTCGAATCTACAAGATTGTATAATAATTTCCAATTGATTCTTGCAGTATCTGTGGCATGTATTTCTTCTTCCCTCCTGATGGTGAGACGCGCTCTAAACTCGCGCCATTCTTCGCTGGCAACACGTCATCTCCTGTAATTCACTCAATCGACACAGCCTCAGATCATATACAAGCTCTTTATTGGGTGTGTCCTAGGCTTTATTAAGTGCGTATTCGATCTAATATTGCAGTCAGAAGGAACGTTCTCCGGCCCCCGATGGGTTGCTCTGTGTGGAGCACTAGATACTGTATCTGTTGTTATAGTTACGTACGTGATCATTCTCTACTGTGCCTACCTTATCAACAAGTACCTCAAGTGAGCGAAGTGGAAAACATTTAACTTTATGGGATTTAAATTTCCATATTTGGTAAGTGAATGAATGCTAAATGAGATTCATAACAATGCTAATTCCAGAGAACACGCGACCAGCTCGAAGACACTGACACTACATCGCCAACTCTTCCGATCGCTCATCTGCCAGGTGGGCCTCCATCATTGTGTCATTCTGAGTAATGGCCTGACTCTCTTCGATTTGCATGCTCTCTCGTCTCTCTGACGAATGAGAGAGTGTGCAGTTTGGAGAGAGCTAGACCATTGTTCGTCATTCTTATCTTTTCCTAGGCGATCTATCCCCTCATCACGACATACTCCCCTCTAGCCATCACTATTTTGTCTCCTCTTATAGGTGAGGAATTTCAAAAAAACATTAATGCAAATATACATGCTCATTCATCGGAAAGTGTGCATCATCAAATTTCTGTTGAGGGCTGCACTTCGATTGGGTTTCCATCTTCTGCCCTCCGATGTGTGTCTCTCATCCACTATTCGATGCTCTCGCCCTTATGTTCTGTATGTCGGAATACCGGTGAGTTAATTTCTCTTTCTTGGAGTGCGCTAACGAATAATTTCGAAATTGTAAGATCCATTTTCTTGCAGGTCGATGTTCCTTCGAAGCATCGGCTTAACAAGATTAGTACGTGCTAGAAACCCTGCCACCCAATCCCTCACGCCTGTTCCCCTCAAGGCATCACAACTCACACAATCCTGATTGTCACATCCATAAATTCCTTCTATAAATGTTCATCAACGGTGAATAAATGAACCTGCGTTAAGGAAAGATAAAGAACTCAGGGAAGAGGCAGAGAAGGGGCTTTTCTACGAGAATGAGAATAAGTGATTCAAAGAAACAAGACCCCATGAAAGCACACTTTTTTCTCGCTGGTGAAACAACTTTGTTTGCTGAAACTGATATTACTTCCTTCCCGGAAACGGATGAGGCCCGAAGTACACCAAGAGCGCATTCCCGATCAGATTTTAATCGCTTCTTCTCAGGTGGAGGCGCCCAAGTTGGAATCAGCCCTGTCTTATCCTTGGGTGCCTCCCCATACGCTAAAGTCAATTACAAGTTGGATCCCGCCCTGAATCCAACTTGATCTGCCTTGGATCCAACTTGTAATTGACTAGGATAAGACAGGGCTGATTCGAACTTGGGCGCCTCCACCTTAGAAGAAGTGAGTAAAATCTGATCGAGAATGCTCACTTGGTGTACTTCGGTCCTTATCCGATTCCGGGAAGGAGGGAATATCAGTTTCCGCAAACATTGTTGTTTCACCAGCGAAGCGAGAAAAAGTGTCTGCTTTCATGGCATCTTGTTTCTTTGAATCACTTATTCTCAATCTCGTAGAAAAGCCCCTTCTCTGCCTCTTCCCTGCATGTTTATTCGCATCATCGGAAATTAACTAGGGCTTCATCGCAAAGTATTCTCTCAATATCGCCGATGATGCTTATGCGCGGAAAGAATTTGTTCCCGGTTCTTTTCACCATTTTCATTGTTCCCAATCACCAGGCACATGAGATCCATCTTTCTCCTCTCCTTTCTCTTCATCAGAGCATTCGCTGCAGATGAGCTACTTTCTGTGAACGTTGTAAGTGGAATGTTTCTTCCTTCACTTCAAATGCGTTCCGATTGTTGACCATTTAGCTGGATTTAATCTTTCGAGTTCCCTACACAGATCAAAAATGCATTATGCCACGTAGTCCAAGAAATTCGGTTAACCGAAGATGTGAGAACTGAAGGATTAGAGTCGCAAGTCCTTTCAGGTAATCCGCCACGCGGATCGCGCCGCTACTTCGGGATACTCCCCAATCGCCTCATGTTCTCTTCAGGGGCAATGGCGAGCTCACCGATGTCGGTTTCATTTCGCAATATTGGCGTTGTTTTCGAAAAAGTGTATCATTTCTGTTACACGAATACATGATTGGGGAGTTTTTTCCAGCACGGGATCGACAATGCCTTCGAGCAGGGTCGCGACTTCCAGCAGCGTTACGTGATGAGTGGCTTCATCGAAAAACGATTCCTGCCATCAGAGGTCTTTTCAGAATTCTCCTTCTTTTGACTAAATGAGTCCTCAGGTGTACATCCGCTCTTCCTCCGTCAATCGCTGTCTCATGAGCGCGGCCGCATTCAGCGCCGGACTCTTCCAACAGTTTTAACCTGTTTATGATGTCCAGATATCGATCCTTTCAGAACTTCTAAGTCGCGCTCGATCGTGCCTCCCATCTACTCGAAGGAACAGTCGAATGATGGGGTGAGCAAATCATTGATTGTACCAAGGAAGACAAGAACATTCATTCATTTTTCAGTTGCTAGTTCCTCTTCTCACGTGCTTCGATGGATGGCACGACGTCATCGCCCGTTTCAACCTCTCATCCAATCGCGACGTCCAGAAGGCAGCACTCTCCGCGATGATCGCCACACAGTGGAACTGCCCTGTAAGTTTCTCAAATCTTCGCCTCAATCGCGATTTCTAATGCTCAAGTGCTCGAAAGACTAATTGCAAGAGCTGTCCTCCCTATAACGCATTTTAAAATCCGTAGATTTAAATTTTCGCGATAGTGGTGCTTCTCAGGGCGTTCCTCCCCACCTCGTGGACGCCATTATTGCCGAGGCTCCCAATCCACTCATCAGCATGCCTCCAGCCTACAAGAGCTGTGCAGAGGGACCCGCGAAGGAGTTCATGTACAGGGTACGGATTGAGAGTCCGGGATATGGTTCGCTCCTCAAATTAATGGAATAAATAATACGTTATAATGAACTGAACGCTATCCGTTCAAAATGAGGCATCTTCATTGCAGTACATAGAACTGCTGGCTGGGGCGGGGCTCAACTTCAACGAAGTGCGCATTAAGAGAGTCGCCGGACTTCTGACTACTGAACTACTGAGGAACTTCGTTGCTGTGAGCACTTCTTCCCTACGGTTTCATGCTGTTTTTATTCTTTCATTCAGGGATAGTTATGTTTCTGTTTGACCTGCACTCAATAATGCATCAGGTCGCCAACTGCCCCTCACTCCCCTGCGCCGACCAGCCGAAGCTGCGCGTTTACTACACGGTAGCGGTTCAACTCTGATACAACTTCCCCCTTCATTAGTGCGATAATGAGAATTTATCTTGTAGCACGACGTGAACATCCTCTCCCTTGCGCACGTCTTCGGAGTACTCGACCGATTCAGGGTAGGCTGAACCGTGAAAGTGCCAAAAACAATTAAAAAACAAAAACAACAGGGCATCACTCCTTCCTTCTCTTCCGCCCTCGTCTTCGAGACTCGTCGTAATGAGTACGGCGTCTATGTGAAGGTACGAAATTGCTAAAAATTGGAAATGACTCGCTTCTATGTTGCTGTTCATATGTGAAGAGCAAGATTCGTGTCTTAGATCTTCCTGAAAGACGGGCTGAAAGCGGACTTCGTGGACACTAACAATTGCCTCGGGAACTGCAGTCTCTCTGCGGTTATTGCGGTAAAGCAAAAAAATTGCAGATAGATTTAGTAACTATTCCAGGGCGCCTCTCCTCTCTCGATCACATCACAAATTCCGTGTGCATGACAAATAAGATCTCTACTATCTCCGACCTGCCTTGCATCCAGAAATAGAACTGCATTGCCGTAACAAGCTTGAATAAATTGATAAATCATTTGTGATGGAGAGAATGTGCTCCTAAGTCTCATTTTGCACGAGGACCTCAGAGTATGAATGGTCAACATTCATCGGATCATATCGTGGAAACTAGTAGTTCGAATATTAGCATTAAAGATCCACTTCGGGGAATTTTTTTTTGAATTCGCGAGTTGTCCCTGAACTGTAAGCCCTAGCGCGCCAATTCAAATTGTGGTAGTGTATTATACTGTAAATCGATTACCTAGTCGATTTACAGTATGATACAGTAAGAAAATTTGGGAATTCAAAAAAATTTCCGCTGAGTGGATTTTTAAGGAAGTAATTCATGATATCAGCGCCGTATTCTTGGTGATATTGTGAATGTGGTTTATTGTCCGATGGTCACGTTTTCTGAACAAGTTCCTGATGATTGCCTTCATTCCATTCAAAGCTAGAATGACAGCATGAATAGTGGTTGAAAACGGACGACATAAATCATGAACGTATCCCGACGGATTCATATTTTCCAGTAAAAAACGATACATATGATAGGGTACTTTTGATCTTTGTGCTTACATTTCACTGACCTCTGCATTGAACTCCCTTCGATCTTCTGAATTCCCTGGGGAATCGGACTTGATTATATAATTGACGATGTTCGGCATAACACACTATCGCACTTCAGAATCAACAGAATGCTCACCGCTTACGATAAATTCAACATCGCTATAATCTGGACAATCGATATCTTGGCCATCACTGCCAATATTCTCCTCATTTGGGCAATATTATTCAAGTTTGTTGTTTGTGGAATTGATAATTTTGTAACCTTGATATAACCCCCAAAGCCCTGAGAACTTACTCCGTATTTCTGCTCAACAACGCGATCATCGACTTGGTTTCAGCAGTGACGAGCGCACTTGGAACTGTCAGGTGAAAAGCAATTTTTTAATCATAAAAACTCATAATTTTTAAAATGACATTGTATGTCATTTCAGAACAGCACAAGACCACGAGGGCTCGACTATCTTCATCTTCGTCGGTCCGTGCACACTCATCGATGAGCGAGTCTGCAGAATGTGTCAGGGTACGGAACCGTCAATGAATCTACGTGCTTTATCCTATGCACTACGATCTTGTTTTTGCCGCATTTCTAATCCTTTCAGCCCTTCACATCAATCTCGTGCAGCATTCGACGGTGATCCTCATGCTCTCTTTCGCCTTCCGTCTCTACATCCTCTCTGGCGACGTCCTCGTATCTCATCGACTCTCTCCTCGTCACATCTGGATCGTCTGCTCCATCGCCCTCCTCTGCACTGCAATGCCAACTGTCCGCTCAAGATTTGGTTCAACTTTTACTCAGGGTGACTTGAGAAAGGATCCAGGCAGTGAAATAGCTCATAGGCTAAAATAAGGTTTCAGACTGCCTACTACCTCGAGATGGCGGCGGTTTCGCCTGCAGTGAAAGCTCGTCTTCATCTGGAGGGATCCACCGCCACGAGTATGTGTAGGACCATGCAAAGCATTAGGCTCGTCATCCAGTGTTAGCTTTACCGTGCGTGGTCATATTTCGTCAGAAGAGACGAACAGGAAATCATAGAAGATTCTTGATAACTGAAGCAGTTGAACATTTCTCTGAAATCATGTCTTCGATGTTCCCTCGTGGGCGCGATTCGTTGGCCAAGACACCGTGTAGATAGTACATCGTGTTTTTTCGAGCCGCATACGCATGCAAAAATGCGTTAATGCAAGCGTTGTTTCACGTATTTTATCGAAAGTCTTAATGAGTTTTTTTTCTTGCAGACTACGCCCTCATTGGCAGTCTTCGTGCGGTGATTCTGGCAGTGACGTACTGCACTCTCTCTCCCATCGTCATGTCCATCATCTTCGTCGTGCGACGCAAGCTCATCAAGAGAATCGAACATCAAGGTCAGAAGGTCAGTTAGTAAATACGTCTTGATGAGCTGTCGAACACATCAACATGGTGAAGAGAATGCGAACGAAACTAGGGAAAAACTAGTTTTCTCCTTGCTGCGGGAACAAGCATAGGGCTTTCATTGTTCCTTTGCTCAGATAAAGAAAATTTGACAAAAAATCTGCACATTCAGAAACCAACAGAGAAGCGCCTTCACTCATCAATCGCAAGAGTGAGCAATTTCCCAGTTCCATTCAAATTCTTCCCTTGTTTCTCCAGGCTCTCACCTATCAACTATTTCTACCATGCGGAGTTGCAATAGCAGCGGTTTTCTGGCTGTGTGATCTACTGGAAATATGGACCAGTGAATTCTCTGAGCGCATCATAATGGTGGTGAGCGAGCAATATGCCTAGGTTGTCAGTCTCTCACTAATAATGGAGAATACATGTCAAGAGGAGATCAGAGTATAGCGCGAAAACATTTTTGCAGACGTGCAGCATCTTTTCACTCGCCTCGCCCCTCATCAATTTCGCCATTCTCCCTCCTTATCGTGCCGTATTTTCAGCCCCAAGACCCAAGCAAAAAGTGGAGATGTTCACCCAATCAATGGACCGAAAATAATTTAAACGTAAAAGTTGAATAAAAGTTGAATGAAGAAAGCAGGAGAAAGGAGGATAACGACCTCCCGGCGACAATGAGAAAAGTTGAAATGAAAAGGGAGTGGACAATAAAACTATGCATTGGAATATACAATCAAGACTATGATCTTGCATTAGAAGAGAGATGGAGAAATGAAGTTGACATCGGAGTGTATCCAGAGTGTTTCCAAGTTGGGATCGAGTGAATTTCCGAGCAACTGCAAGGTTTCGGAGGAAGGGAGCGAAGATAGGCTAGGCTTGTCAATTTTGAAACCGAATTTCAAGA
This sequence comes from Pristionchus mayeri, assembly GCA_036245805.1. Classification (NCBI taxonomy): domain Eukaryota; kingdom Metazoa; phylum Nematoda; class Chromadorea; order Rhabditida; family Neodiplogasteridae; genus Pristionchus; species Pristionchus mayeri. Next base: position 5,250,724 of record BTRK01000004.1, on the reverse strand, counting down.
TTGGCTCGGCGCAAAATGATCTTGGCAAGAAATTATTTGATGCAAATCAATTTCAAATTCTTGAAAACAACCACGATCTTGAAAAACATTCAGCATCTTGCGTAGAAACTATTATTTTCCACTGAAATATTTGAATTCCCTTCACAAAAATGAAACAAATCAATTTTGCATCAATTTCAAGATCTTGAAATTGATCCATTGTTCTTGGTAAGGGGAGATAATTGAGTTCAAAATTATAAGATCTTACAATCTTGATTGACAAGCCAACCCTAAGCGAAGACAAGCAAAAAGAGCGTCTCGTTTGGTCTCTCTGTAATCTCGTGAAATAGTATTCTAACTCGCAGAACTGATCCATAATGGTGTTAAAATGATGGGCGGAGAAGACAGCGACTTCATCAACCACTAGTCGATCGGTCATTAAAGGAGAAGCAAAGGCAAAATTAAATTTTTGAAGCTTTCATATGCACAGCCTAAATCTCGCCAACAATAAGAAACTCAGAAATTTTCACATTTATATTCCCATTACGAACAGAGCTATCGGTGGTTGGCGGGGAGCCCAATCAGGAAAAGCTCAGGCAACGAGCGAAAGAGCACGCGACTTGAAGAGATTTATCCTCTAATTGAAACGTATTTCAAAAGGACGCGCGTTTGCCTTCTGATTCAGAACTTCACGTCCTCCTTTAATATAGCTGGAACGTACTAAGAAAGAAACGTTGCCTATATTTCTCTGGCAACGCGACAATTCGTAGTATGTAGAGAGGCATACAACTTCGAACATTTCTTGAACTGACTCATCCTCTTTTTGTAGTTTACACCAGGCTAAAAATATCCCATTCATGTGAGTTCGTGCTAGCGCGTAATTGACATTCTTCACCAGTTATTTGATTGGAACGATCACTTGATAACTCAACCTCCATGTGATCTTATCAGATGAACAGATCAAGATGCAATCTGAATCCTCATAACGCGAAATATTGGCAAGAAATATTTTAGAAATTGTTCTGGTGAAGATATTCTAAATGAAAGAGGGAGATTCCCACTGATGTTCGATCAGCCAGATCTCAAACCTCGTGCGCATTTTTAACAAATCGAATTAGTGATCCAAGCGCGAGCGGAAATTCCCTCTCACCCTCATTTCCTTCTCACCAGTATAAAAAGCTTTTTGACTCATTGCTTAGTCACTAATGTTATAGATAGTTCAGATAAATATAATTCTTCGCATTTCATTTAGCATTTCAATATTTATTTACCAGAAAATGGCCCGAGGCGCTAGACTCAATGTGCCCGAAGATCCGATCGAGGCCAAGAAGTATTGGCAGAGACGCCAGAGGAACAATGAGGCTGCGACCAGGCATCGGTTAGAATAGAGAAGCTCCCGTACTCAAAAATTCCTTGAAATTTGACTACAAATTTCATTATTTTTTTCCAGCGAGCGCACCAGAGAAATGGTCGAAAACGGAAGGGTGTTCAAGGAGAAATATGAAGAGCTGATAAAAGAGAGAAATAATCTTGCAGAAAGGTTCGCCGATTCGGAAGCACAGGTTAGTTCTTCATTTCTGCAGAATGAAATGCACAGATTTGTTCAGAAAACCCAACTCCACAACTTTCTCCTCACTCATGACTGCGCCTTGTCCAATGTAAGTCTTATCCTCAATTGATATAGCAGCATCGATAATATATTAAAATAAACAATGCGCATATCAAAACCGTGCTTCATTAGTAGTACCCGGAACATTTTTATGCATACATACGTGTATCGTTTGTTCGAATCAACCATCATTTCAGGATCAGCGTTCATTTCATCTCAGAGTAATTTGTCGATCGTCCCAACCACATGTTCCATGCGGCATCAACGCTGCTCAGCATGCGATGGAAAGGTACCTCTCGCCAGCACTTCAATAAGGCACAAATGCACGGTCAGATGCCCTGATTTCTACAACACGCATACAGATTCGCATCTCGACTTGTCATTCAACAACCTTTCCCTCTCCTCCTGTCCATTGGTACGGAAATATTATCGATGAAATCGGGAAATTTGTGTTTCAGAATGACGGTGGCGTTCACAGTTCCATCAACGAATCTACAGCCCCGATTAATCATCTTCCGAATTCAAATGGTGAATAGTTTATAAATCAGATGCTCTATCGATTGTCACAATATTGGAATCAACGAAGTGGATCTTGCCTGGACCCACAATCCCGAAAATCACATCTACAATTCTACTTGAGATAAGCAAAACGGTACTAGGTCGGATGATCACCATCGGATGGTAGCCTACTAGATGATAACCAAACAATGGCCCCTTCTGTAGAACACATTAGGCTCCCAAGTGTCAAAAATCATTCTGTGACATTTTTTGGATATCATCAAGTAGGTTATCATCCGACGGTGATCATCCGACCTAGTGCCAGCAAAGCCATGGAAGAATTATCTTCTATAATGATGCGCGCACCATCTGTATTGTGATAAATTTATGAATCTATTGAAAAATCACTTAAGTTAAGGGACGAACAATTAAAGCCTTTCTATTCGTCTCACCACTCGTATTGTTGATGATAAACAAGGGCAGCATAATAGTAGACTTCTAGAGGCGAAGCTCTGTAGGCTATTTAGCGGTTCATTCAGAAAATGATCGTTTTTCGATGACTACTTCCCGGTGACAGGTCTCGTGAGATATGCAAATATCGCTTTTGAAATTTACTTAACTCGGAGACACTCGCTCACTTTAGTAAGTCAATTCGCTGAAGAGCTTAGGAGTCTCTGTATTACATGAGTGGGAATCATTCCATCCTCTCGAGGGAAATGAGCCGGCCATTTATCCCACGAAGCCAACTCTACTCTGTAATAGTCGGTATTCCATTCCTGCTTTATATATGGTCCTGGTGGCAATATCGTGATTAGTGGCAAGATGCCACCGACTTTTGGGTATCAAACGATATTTTTTCTAGGCGCTAAACAGCAAATATCAGCTGGGAAAATACGAAGAGGAAGATTTACTATTATTAGCACAGTGCGGTGGCAAAGAGAAAGTTTGAAATCCTGTACATCAAGGAAAGGATCTCGTCTTTCGCGGGTGCAAGGGTGCGAGATCCATATCTCATCCCTTCGTAGGTCTTCTAGGAACTCAGTTTTAGTGGCCCAGTTTGTGAACTAATAACGAAAGTTCACTAACTGCAGTATCAATGTTGTGCTTTGAGTATACTAAATGATGTCCAGAGGACAATCATCTTATTTTTTTCCATGTTGTCTTGTCGATTGTCTAAATGCGATAATAGCAAAAATGGAGTCTCCATCATTCTATCATGTTCATCATCAGTCTCCTAAATGGTGCATTTATGATCAGTGACAAGAATGATCTTCTCCCTGCTTCTCCTCTAATCTTCCACACAGCCAATCCAATCGTGCCTGCCTACTCCGGCCAATCCCATGCCAAAATTAATGCGTACGTAATGTTTCCCTTTTGCCGTCCTAGCCTTACGCAGCAAAAGTTCAAGATAACGCTTTCACCATTTAAGAATTCGACCAGCCGGCGATGTCAGTGACAACTCTTTTTCTGAAGAATGGGTTGTTCCAATCATGCACGCCCAGGAGAAAAATCGTATTGTATTAGTTTGTATTCTTCTGTGAACCATCTCTTCTTTTATTTAGGAGTATATTTCCTAACTTTCATTCTGTTGCCAATGTGCTCGAAGTCTTCACTCCGCCCGTAGATGATAACGCGGACGACCACAGTGAATGGATGCCTCGTTCGAACGATCACGTGTTACAAATATTTTTTGCCTGCCATCATGATGGTGCGGTCGAAGATCCCATTAAACTCATGCTCGTGTGCACTCCCTCCTTTATTCGGGGGAAGAGAGATTTCTCCACAGCTTTTCGAACACCCCACACAGAAGATAGGAACAAATCGATTTTATTGACTGATTGACAGGGAATCTCTACTCCTTGGTGCCTGACTCCATTCCTTCAAGCTATCGTCCCGAATTAAAATTCCGCTACGAATGACTCGATGTGTGCAATTGTAACAAACTTTTTGTTACAAAATTTGATGACACTCAAAATACACTTTCATGGGTCATGTTTGGGGTTATTCGATGCGTAATCATCGCATTTCTCGGGAAATCGCACTCAAAAAAATTAAAAATCGATAATTTAGCCGATATTAATTTTTTTATAAAATAAAGTCAGTTTGTGACTGACTGGGGAACATTTTGCAGCACTTCGGCCCGGCTTGGCCTACGAATTTTTCTTATTCGCGAAATTGTCGCATTACCCCTCGGTTTTTCATGTTTATGTTGCCGTTTTTACTTGTTTTGTGTTTCAGGGTTCTCCTAAAATTCGAGCAGAGGCGATAGAAGCAACGAAGGCCAACGGCGATAGGCCGGCACCCAATGAGATGACGAGCAAGGATTACTACTTCGACTCTTACGCTCACTTCGGTATACACGAGGTTAGTAAGCTTTTCGTTAATATCGACGATTGTTTTTCCCATGACATAGCTAACTCGATCGTTTTAGAAGATGCTCAAGGATACGATTCGCACCGAGGCCTACCGCGATTCCATTTGCCACAACAAGCACCTCTTCAAGGTTTGCCCATTTCATTGGCTTCTAGTAACCGGTTTTACGCGCATTTTGCGGTAAAAATTATTGCTTCCTTTCTAGGTAGAGTTCTCGAACATGACCATCCAGTCAATACATATCATTAAGGACAACAACCTCGGCCATATCATCGAAGTTGTCCAGAGCAAGATTGAAGACATCAAGGAGTCGCCTTTCGGCATCGAAAAGGTATTTATTTTATCATTTTGTTATTATGTTTACGTATTTGCCGTTTAAAATTTATGCTAAAATATGATGCTGCCGTAGGTTGATGTCATCATCTCCGGGTGGGTGGGATATTGCCTCATCCACGAGTCCATGCTGAACACCGTCCTCTACGCTCGTGACAAGTAGCTGGCGCCTGGGGGCCTGCTCTTCCCCGACAAGGCCAAGCTCTTCGTTACTGCATCGAGGACAGGCAGTACGAGGATGAGAAGATTAACTGGTTAGTGTTCTGCTCGATTCTAATTGGTTGTTAACTTATCAGTTGTGGCGCGGGCACCCTAATAGTTTTTAGAGCATTCGATGATCTCATCGGGTCGAAAATGCTTTAGCCTTTTTCTGGAATATTTGAACAACTTCTAAAAATTTGAAAACTCATTAGATTATCTCATAAGGGCATTAGATTAGGATCAAAGGCATACGATTTTTCAAATCAGTGTGACCTGGGCTACTTTGACCCAAAGTTCTGTTTGAATTGAACAACTTTTAAAAATCATGGTTTGTTGCCTGCCCACGTACGTTGTTGCAGGTGGGACGAAGTGCACGGCTTCAACATGTCTTCCATTCGCAAGGTGGCAATCACTGAGCCCCTTGTTGATGCTGTAAGGAGCAACCGAGTTATGGCCAACAGCGTCAAGGAGGTATGTCTCAAGTTATCTTCTAATCGTTGTTAAATTAACCTTCATATGCTGCGGCTTCAGCTAAGGAAAATGTGCACTGTTTTGTAGATCGACCTGTACACTGTTCAAATACTCGATCTCGCGTGGACCTCCGATTTTATGCTGCGAATGAGGCGCGACGACTGCGTACAGGTATACTTTAGCCTATGTTTGTTTGCATATTTTATGGATTACTTGAGTTCCTCACCATGCCACTAATTTACTCATTTCTTTGAGGATGCTCTTATCGTCAAGAAGGGCGAGGAACTGAAAGGAGTTTTCACTTGCGCGACTTGGACTTCAAGATTAAAGTATCCTTCCACGGTAAGGTTTGCAATCTCGAGGCGGAGAACACCTATACCATGCATTAAATTGCTTTTCACCCAGATCTTTCTTTCATTCCCTCTAGTCCCTGAATTATTTGTAGTTTTCGGTTGCACGTTAAATTGGATCTCAGACGTTTCAGTTAGTACCCAGTCTCGCGTTGTATGTTAATTTTATGAAACTTTGCTTGTACTCTAAACCGTTGATGTCGTAAAAAAGCAAGTTCAATGTTAACTATTTCGTAAGATAAATAGCTTCCTCTCCATTTTGTCGCTTGCGTGTGTGTTAAGCAGGATTTGATTTGAGATTCCGAGAGTGAGGGAATGCTTACATAGCAACTGACTCAATGAGAATCAAGTAGGGGTTTTCAAATTGCGGAATCGTCTAAGGGGACTGTTTTGCAATGGAGCACTATGAAACTGTTATGAGCAGAAGTTACCGGACCTGAAAAAAATGATCCTCTACCCCTTCCATTCTCATCATGACGCCCTCTCATTATCGAATGCCCACGAACATAATCGTTCCTACTCCACCTTACATCTTCCCGGATATCGTCTTCCAGAAAAAGATATAGTCTTTTGTTATGCAAACAATAAACATTCTCAAGAAAATAATCATTTACTAGTAAACATTACAATTAAGCGAGATAGAAGATGGTTTGCTTCCAATGCGTGGATTGGCTCTCCGGCCCGGTGGAGAATCCCGTCCACTTGTAGCACTTGGAGAACTGGACGGTGAAGTAGGCGACGAGCGCCTCAAAGTGACCCCATCAATGAATTGGGCGACTCCCTACGAATCGAGCATAGGCTAAAGTATACCTGTACGCAGTCGTCGCGCCTCATTCGCAGCATAAAATCGGAGGTCCACGCGAGATCGAGTATTTGAACAGTGTACAGGTCGATCTACAAAACAGTGCACATTTTCCTTAGCTGAAGCCGCAGCATATGAAGGTTAATTTAACAACGATTAGAAGATAACTTGAGACATACCTCCTTGACGCTGTTGGCCATAACTCGGTTGCTCCTTACAGCATCAACAAGGGGCTCAGTGATTGCCACCTTGCGAATGGAAGACATGTTGAAGCCGTGCACTTCGTCCCACCTGCAACAACGTACGTGGGCAGGCAACAAACCATGATTTTTAAAAGTTGTTCAATTCAAACAGAACTTTGGGTCAAAGTAGCCCAGGTCACACTGATTTGAAAAATCGTATGCCTTTGATCCTAATCTAATGCCCTTATGAGATAATCTAATGAGTTTTCAAATTTTTAGAAGTTGTTCAAATATTCCAGAAAAAGGCTAAAGCATTTTCGACCCGATGAGATCATCGAATGCTCTAAAAACTATTAGGGTGCCCGCGCCACAACTGATAAGTTAACAACCAATTAGAATCGAGCAGAACACTAACCAGTTAATCTTCTCATCCTCGTACTGCCTGTCCTCGATGCAGTAACGAAGAGCTTGGCCTTGTCGGGGAAGAGCAGGCCCCCAGCGCCAGCTACTTGTCACGAGCGTAGAGGACGGTGTTCAGCATGGACTCGTGGATGAGGCAATATCCCACCCACCCGGAGATGATGACATCAACCTACGGCAGCATCATATTTTAGCATAAATTTTAAACGGCAAATACGTAAACATAATAACAAAATGATAAAATAAATACCTTTTCGATGCCGAAAGGCGACTCCTTCGATGCCGAAAGGCGACTCCGATTCTAATTGGTTGTTAACTTATCAGTTGTGGCGCGGGCACCCTAATAGTTTTTAGAGCATTCGATGATCTCATCGGGTCGAAAATGCTTTAGCCTTTTTCTGGAATATTTGAACAACTTCTAAAAATTTGAAAACTCATTAGATTATCTCATAAGGGCATTAGATTAGGATCAAAGGCATACGATTTTTCAAATCAGTGTGACCTGGGCTACTTTGACCCAAAGTTCTGTTTGAATTGAACAACTTTTAAAAATCATGGTTTGTTGCCTGCCCACGTACGTTGTTGCAGGTGGGACGAAGTGCACGGCTTCAACATGTCTTCCATTCGCAAGGTGGCAATCACTGAGCCCCTTGTTGATGCTGTAAGGAGCAACCGAGTTATGGCCAACAGCGTCAAGGAGGTATGTCTCAAGTTATCTTCTAATCGTTGTTAAATTAACCTTCATATGCTGCGGCTTCAGCTAAGGAAAATGTGCACTGTTTTGTAGATCGACCTGTACACTGTTCAAATACTCGATCTCGCGTGGACCTCCGATTTTATGCTGCGAATGAGGCGCGACGACTGCGTACAGGTATACTTTAGCCTATGCTCGATTCGTAGGGAGTCGCCCAATTCATTGATGGGGTCACTTTGAGGCGCTCGTCGCCTACTTCACCGTCCAGTTCTCCAAGTGCTACAAGTGGACGGGATTCTCCACCGGGCCGGAGAGCCAATCCACGCATTGGAAGCAAACCATCTTCTATCTCGCTTAATTGTAATGTTTACTAGTAAATGATTATTTTCTTGAGAATGTTTATTGTTTGCATAACAAAAGACTATATCTTTTTCTGGAAGACGATATCCGGGAAGATGTAAGGTGGAGTAGGAACGATTATGTTCGTGGGCATTCGATAATGAGAGGGCGTCATGATGAGAATGGAAGGGGTAGAGGATCATTTTTTTCAGGTCCGGTAACTTCTGCTCATAACAGTTTCATAGTGCTCCATTGCAAAACAGTCCCCTTAGACGATTCCGCAATTTGAAAACCCCTACTTGATTCTCATTGAGTCAGTTGCTATGTAAGCATTCCCTCACTCTCGGAATCTCAAATCAAATCCTGCTTAACACACACGCAAGCGACAAAATGGAGAGGAAGCTATTTATCTTACGAAATAGTTAACATTGAACTTGCTTTTTTACGACATCAACGGTTTAGAGTACAAGCAAAGTTTCATAAAATTAACATACAACGCGAGACTGGGTACTAACTGAAACGTCTGAGATCCAATTTAACGTGCAACCGAAAACTACAAATAATTCAGGGACTAGAGGGAATGAAAGAAAGATCTGGGTGAAAAGCAATTTAATGCATGGTATAGGTGTTCTCCGCCTCGAGATTGCAAACCTTACCGTGGAAGGATACTTTAATCTTGAAGTCCAAGTCGCGCAAGTGAAAACTCCTTTCAGTTCCTCGCCCTTCTTGACGATAAGAGCATCCTCAAAGAAATGAGTAAATTAGTGGCATGGTGAGGAACTCAAGTAATCCATAAAATATGCAAACAAACATAGGCTAAAGTATACCTGTACGCAGTCGTCGCGCCTCATTCGCAGCATAAAATCGGAGGTCCACGCGAGATCGAGTATTTGAACAGTGTACAGGTCGATCTACAAAACAGTGCACATTTTCCTTAGCTGAAGCCGCAGCATATGAAGGTTAATTTAACAACGATTAGAAGATAACTTGAGACATACCTCCTTGACGCTGTTGGCCATAACTCGGTTGCTCCTTACAGCATCAACAAGGGGCTCAGTGATTGCCACCTTGCGAATGGAAGACATGTTGAAGCCGTGCACTTCGTCCCACCTGCAACAACGTACGTGGGCAGGCAACAAACCATGATTTTTAAAAGTTGTTCAATTCAAACAGAACTTTGGGTCAAAGTAGCCCAGGTCACACTGATTTGAAAAATCGTATGCCTTTGATCCTAATCTAATGCCCTTATGAGATAATCTAATGAGTTTTCAAATTTTTAGAAGTTGTTCAAATATTCCAGAAAAAGGCTAAAGCATTTTCGACCCGATGAGATCATCGAATGCTCTAAAAACTATTAGGGTGCCCGCGCCACAACTGATAAGTTAACAACCAATTAGAATCGAGCAGAACACTAACCAGTTAATCTTCTCATCCTCGTACTGCCTGTCCTCGATGCAGTAACGAAGAGCTTGGCCTTGTCGGGGAAGAGCAGGCCCCCAGGCGCCAGCTACTTGTCACGAGCGTAGAGGACGGTGTTCAGCATGGACTCGTGGATGAGGCAATATCCCACCCACCCGGAGATGATGACATCAACCTACGGCAGCATCATATTTTAGCATAAATTTTAAACGGCAAATACGTAAACATAATAACAAAATGATAAAATAAATACCTTTTCGATGCCGAAAGGCGACTCCTTGATGTCTTCAATCTTGCTCTGGACAACTTCGATGATATGGCCGAGGTTGTTTGTCCTTAATGATATGTATTGACTGGATGGTCATGTTCGAGAACTCTACCTAGAAAGGAAGCAATAATTTTTACCGCAAAATGCGCGTAAAACCGGTTACTAGAAGCCAATGAAATGGGCAAACCTTGAAGAGGTGCTTGTTGTGGCAAATGGAATCGCGGTAGGCCTCGGTGCGAATCGTATCCTTGAGCATCTTCTAAAACGATCGAGTTAGCTATGTCATGGGAAAACAATCGTCGATATTAACGAAAAGCTTACTAACCTCGTGTATACCGAAGTGAGCGTAAGAGTCGAAGTAGTAATCCTTGCTCGTCATCTCATTGGGTGCCGGCCTATCGCCGTTGGCCTTCGTTGCTTCTATCGCCTCTGCTCGAATTTTAGGAGAACCCTGAAACACAAAACAAGTAAAAACGGCAACATAAACATGAAAAACCGAGGGGTAATGCGACAATTTCGCGAATAAGAAAAATTCGTAGGCCAAGCCGGGCCGAAGTGCTGCAAAATGTTCCCCAGTCAGTCACAAACTGACTTTATTTTATAAAAAAATTAATATCGGCTAAATTATCGATTTTTAATTTTTTTGAGTGCGATTTCCCGAGAAATGCGATGATTACGCATCGAATAACCCCAAACATGACCCATGAAAGTGTATTTTGAGTGTCATCAAATTTTGTAACAAAAAGTTTGTTACAATTGCACACATCGAGTCATTCGTAGCGGAATTTTAATTCGGGACGATAAATGGACTATTCTTCGTCACCACTCCGATTTCGTAGACAGTGAAGGCAACATTGACGTGTAACTACGCACGAGAAGCGTGGACTTACAGTGGACTCGCGATAGCTACTGCTAGAGCTTTTCAATGCCGTTTCATGTATCAAAGCAATGACATTGAAATTCTTTACGACTTTAGATCTAACTAATATGATCTAAACCAATAATTTTTAAATGTGCTTTGTTTTTTCATGACTTTGTAAATAATGGTGATAGGTTGTCTGTAGTTTCATTATGATTTTATCAAATCACTGAGTGTCGTGGAAAGTAATAAATTTACAATGACAGAGACCAGAAAAATGTTAACCGTAAGTAAGTATAAACAAATTTTGAGATTGTTGGAATCTCCTCTTTAAAGGTCGCCCTTTCTCAGCTCGACCCTTCCGAAGTCTCCATTGTACACATCGTGATTGGAGGACATGAACTTGGCGAGGGAGCGGATCGTGAAGTTCTGCATCAACTCCTCACGACGCCTGCAAAAGCACGTGATGGGGGCGGAGCCTTCACTCTTCTCTTACTTTTTCTCCTCATCGTCTTCGTCATCACTCGAATCGATCGAACCCACTTCCGCCGCTTCGACCTCCGCCTAAAAGAGGGGTTGTAAAGTCACGTCACTTCGAAAGATCGAAAAGTACGGTAAACGAATGATAAACGAGATCGAACACAAGATCGAATTGGTCACCTGTTTCTCCTTCGGCGGCTCTTCTTGGCTCTTATCTTTTCCGTATTTGCCCTCCAATCTGCCCTCTACATAGAGCATCGTCGCGAAATATCCGTTCTCCATGGCTAGGACGAGTCCCTTGGTAACCACTCTCATGAGGGGAAGACCAGCTGCGACCAGGACCGCCACCAATCCAGAGTACTGAAAGATACGCATTGGTGATGATTTGACTGCTCCGTTTACTCACGGGAATGTTCACGGGGTTGACGTCACCGAATCCAATCATAGTGTAGGAGAGATACGAGAAGTAGAAAGAATGGAAGAAGTTGAGACCCTGAAGAGAAGTCTGTGAAGAGGAACTGTGAGGTGCTCATTCCGGACCTCCTCTGGTCCCTGGTCATAGTAGTGGAAGAAGACGCCCATGATGGCGATGAATGCCATCGATACGAAGCAGATGAGGGAGAGAGGACAGCGGATCGATTCCCACTCCGTCGTCATGAACCCACGGGCGGTGCTGAAAAGGAGAAAGTGTGCAGAAGCAGAGGAGATAATAAATTTGGGGCACTTACCGTACTTTGATGAGCAGCTTTCCGTACCATCGAGTCATCCAAACGAGGATTAACTGTCCGAGATCACGAACTACGACGAGACCAAAGGGATAGAAGATGATCGAGTACCAAATGCAGCAGAATCGACCCAAGTCGGTGCCAGGAGCGATCGAACCTGATCAGCAAGTCACTTCTCGATACAACTCCACGACATACCGTATCCGACGGTTGTGTAGAGAGTCATTGTGAAGAAGAACGAACTGGTGAACGTCCATAGGTAGATTTCTTCGGGAGCAGACTCGAGCTAAACTGATCATGAGTCTCAATTGAGACACGCACATTTTACCTTGTAGAGGGTGGACCACTTGTACTTGCCCTCGATATTGAGCAGTTTCGTGTAGGCTTCCTGGAAGAGACGTTTCTCCGAGGATCCTCCACTCGTTCTACCTTGACGTGATCCGCCATCTCCGTTTCATTCGCCGTCTTCGAGAGCTTCTGAAGGTTGACGGCGATGACGTCGAAGGCCTCGTTGAGGGCGACGTACGTATCGGCCACTGCCTGAATCGTTACGAAATGTAGATGATTTTGGTTTAGCTGCTTCTCTTCCTCACAGTAATAACTTTTGAGAAAGATGATGTTGATTCTGACCACTTTCTCGGCGGGCGCTTCAATCATCCAGAACATGACCGATCCCAGCAACCAGGCGACGGTGATGAGCAGAGCGAGCAGAATGTGACGGAGACCGTACTTGGAGTGACGAGATCCCACCCAGAAGAAGGAGCGCATGAATCCTCAAGTAGATACGGTAGAGCAATCGTCTGACTCTCTTCAGTTTGCGCGCTTTCTCGTCTCTCTAACCGCCGAGAGAGCGTGCAAACTGAAGAGAGTCAGACCATTGCCCATACGGTAAGTCGCTTGAAATGGCTTCATCTCAACAGTCTCATCTAACAGGGAAATCACTGACTCGATCTCTTGGGAGTGCGACTTCTGCGGCTCCTCACTGATTTCCTGCTGGGAGTCTCCGATGGAGCCTCGGACACTTGACGGTGCATCTAGAATGCATCACGAACTTTGGATGCGCCATTTCAGATCCGTGCATACGAAAAACCGGAAACGCTGCAGTAATTGGACGAACAGTTTCTTTTGTCCTTGACGATACTCTATTTGTCCGGAAGAAGGAAGAGCAACGCTGACCTGCTTCATATAGGGCGGGAGTGTTCCTCTCTCGGGCTTCTTCTCATACATTTGCGAAATAGGTTGAATAGTAGCGTAGTTTCTGAATAAAAACTAATCATTTTATGGAATCAGGAGTGATCTCAGCTCGCCTATGATAGTGGTTTTTGGGGTCATCGGGAGCCTTGAGGGGGAGGGTCTTCCAGATGATGTCCTCGTCCTTAGCATCAGTGGACGTGATTGAGAGTGGAGAAGGAGCAGAGCGTGGTGAGCTGGTATCGCTCATGGTGAAGACCACCGGAGTCTTCTGAAATGGATCGGGCATAAATATGAGGGAAGGCATCGACGCGAGAAGAAAGAGAAATTTCCGAACTTACCGTAACCCCTTCGTCGCTCTTTGGTTCGTCCGCGTTGGTCATTTGGTACTCGCGAGGGAAAGATAGGCGATTCAATTTAAGTAGCCCCCTCCCTTCTCCCCACTATAACTTTCTAACCGGCCGAGATTTTTCCTTGCAGATCTAGATGGGTTCGGCTCGAACCCTGCCATGATATCATTAGTGTTTGATGACAGTGAGAGATCAGCAAAGTTCAGAGGTAGTAAAGAGCAAGAGATAGGGAGAGGCGAGAAAGATAAGGGAACGCGCTTGAGAATACTGGCTACTCTGAGTGTGAGTGCTCACGCGGTACGGGAATAGCTCATCGCGCGAGAGAAATCGTTTCTATGCTCAAATAGATTAACGAAAATAGCGCGAAATTAATTGGAAGTGCGCAGATGAATGGGAACATAAAGTGATCCAGTAATCGAATTAGACAACTTGAGGGTAGAAAGTGAAAGTATTCCTATTGTATCACCCTATTGCGCTAGCGCATCACATCGAATGTTGCTCTTACTGAGTGCAATCGCACGTACTTATCAGATTTAGCGATGCTTTAACTGCAGAATAAATTTTGTCGTTGACACGAGATAGTACTCAATCGGAGGTTAGAAAGGGAGTAGGAAGAAAGAGAGAGAATCATTCCTGCTCAGTTCAGCGACTACAATTGTACATAGTACTGTACAAACGTTTATCGATTGCTTCAGAATGATTTCATTGCGATCAGTGCAATCACTATAGTCCATTCCCGAGATCCTTAGACAGCATCGCAAAGTAGGTGTCGCCCGTTGCAAGAATGTTTCTAAAAATATACATAGTCAGGTAATAAATATTTGGCAGACGTTTCGAGGGCTGCGATTTGCTTGATTGGCGGTGTATGAATTTTATGTATCTTTCCTGATAGTTTCAACTGTGGTAGAAAGTACGGCATGCGGATGATCATCACGAGACTGGCACTGGAATGATCTACTGGAGGTTGATAGCATACAGTGAAAATACACTGATAGCCAGAGATTGTACATTGAGGCACAGAAATATCTGATGGCGTCGAATCCGATATTGGGAGGAACAGCCTGGTAGACTGGAGAGAAGAGGAAAGGAGGAATGCAGACAAAGACGAGTGGACGGGCGATCTTCTTGTATGCCTGGGAACACTCAGTGACTCTGACAGGGAAACAGTGCTGGTTACCGAGAGAAGAAACACATTTTCCCTGATCTGGTAAGTGCGTCTGATTGAATATCGATGTATTACGGCGCCTTGCTTCAGCTTTCGCAGCTCGAGTTGGTTGTGACGATATACTCGGACGAGCAACTAAATTAAAAGTGTTTAGATATACGAGATTGATTGCAAACAAACAATTGACCCGATAACAAACAGCATCGCGAACGCATAAATTGCGTGCATGCTCGTGATGTGATCTAAGAAAAAAAAAATCATTTCGCAATCACCCAATGCTGTATGATTACCATAGATAAGCAAGAAGGCGATTGCGCAGGAGATTGAGATGAGGATGGCCTCCTGAAGAAGGAAGAAGAGCAGCGTAGAATTCTTGCTGCTCTCGTACCTACAGATGGAATATTTCCAAATGTCCTCATATTAAGCTCGCCAAGCCCATGCTTTGGTAGCGACCCAACGATCCAGAGCGAGCACAGATAGTCTTGAATAATAAAATATACAAAAAAACAACAAAAAAACTTACAATGCAGTGATGTATCCGAGAAAGATCTCCTTCATCAAACTTCCGAAAAACAGAGACGGAGTTTCCACTGAGAAGGAAATGCAGTTCCATTCCGTGACAGGATTAGTTACCGTATTCCGCAGGGCCGAAGTACTCGTGATTAATTACCAAAACTCGAGATAAGATGAAGATTACATCAATGAGAATCGTGAAAATTATTCGAAGTCGAATCTGAAAAACTTAAACCACATTTTTCCCCCGAATGAAACTTGCCAAACGGTGAAGATTCGTTGCCTTGAAGGTCAGAATTATCACGACGGGACCAGCGACAACGGCGGAAGCAATGAAAGCGAGCTGAACCTTGAGCGGTGAATCGGAACCTGAGCAACGGTCTCGCTCTCTCCAAACCGCACACTCTCTCATCGGTTAGAGAGACGAGAGAGTATGCAAATCGAGTAGAGTCAGACCATTACTCCGGAACCTCGACAAGCACGAACCTCCACTGCATAAATGATCTCGTATAATGGGAAGAATGGGTCAGTTTTTCGTCGATTCAGATAGTTGACGAAGTACATTACACGGAAGAGAAAAGTGAACGAGTGAGACAATGTTGTTATTCCGAGTAAGCACTTTTTTTATGTGCTGACAGATGGAAGGCGATAATAAAAAGCCGAACATGAAATACGCAATTCACCTGTAACTATCGAGAAATCATATTGGCGATAAATTATTAATATTGCCGAAGAAAGATAAAGTTTTTTCCCTTTTTCCTTATGAGGTAGAGTACTCTCTTCCACTCGTACAGAGGAGATTGCCTGTATGAGAGATGTGAGTTGCAGCCATCACTCCAAATGGCAGACAGATTCTGTGGGCTCACTGGCATCGTTACGTTCATTAATATTACTAACATGAGACAACTAACAAGTTTCTTGTTCAAAGGAGATTATGATAGTCGCAGAGCAAGGAGATTGTCCTTTTCTGCCATATCTTTTCCATCTTTCCATTTAAAGATAAATTTGTATTTATCCTGGCATGATTTAATGCTGAAGTGTCGTAAATCAGCTTTAGTAGCATGCAGTAGACAAAAAGGTAATGGATAATTTTATTAATGTTTTTCTTCTGGACGCCTAGACGAGCCGATGACTGTGTCTTGTACTGCTGTTATTCTTGGTTACGGGTGTCTGATCTCTTCTCTTTGCTCCTAATACCAGGTGCAACGTAGCCCGATATTACAAGAATCAAACGAAAATACAAGTGGATGAAGCAACAGGATAGGAATCAAGAACAAGTGATCAGCTCGCTCTGGAATCAAAGAATATTTTTCAGTCATAGACAATCACCATGGATATTGAAATTTACAAGCCTTCTTTTTACTCATTTTGTAAATTATTCAAGCCTTTTCAGTAACTTGCTGGTGTGATTTCAGCCCACCATTGTTGCCCCATTGGTTGATGAAGACGATGAGCAATTCGTCGGGTACTTGAATATCGACCGTCAGAAAGCTCGTAGTTTTTTGTGCTAGCATTGTCCCTAGTTACGTATTTTTCCCTCCACTAGAAATAGATCTCACATTTATCACATTTCCAAAGGCGTTGCTGACGTGGAAACGCTGAAATATGCAATAAATGTGAATCTTTGGCTAAGTTTGTCTGCCCAGTGGCGGCTCTCCATCTCTCGGATGGAAGTGTTACCCTCTACTGCTCCTGCTTCCCCTTCTCTCCTCTCGTCGGATGTGCTAAAGTGTGCAGCTGGAGTGCTCCGATCTTCCGCGCTCATCTAGATAGCGCGTAAAAACGAGAGGGAGCAGAGAGAGTCAGAGTAAGCTCAGCGATGCGTATAAAAGGGCGAACGAGTATCTGAAGAAACAGTTGAATTGTTTCTCATATGCTGATCTTCATGCCTTCTTACAAGTTCACCTACTTCAACACCTCTGGAAGGTATTACTCACGATTTCCACCTTTTACCAGTAAACTAGCTCGTTTCTTAATCATAATCAGTTCGTGGTGTTTCCACAGAAACATTTAACAATCGCCATTCTGCTAAACTTGTCCATCGCTATTTCTCAAAGCCATCTAAGCATTCCTCTCATTCAGAGGTGACCCCATCCGCATCCTCTTCGCTCTCGCTGACGTTCCCTTCGAAGACGTGCGTGTACCCATCAAGGAATGGCCCGCACTCAAACCAAGTTAGTTCGCTTCCATCACAAAGAACAACCCTTGCAAGTAAGCACTAAATTCAGGAATATTACGACCCTTTATATTTTCACTCGAGCGAAAGCTGTAGCGCGTATTTGGAATGGTAGCAAATCTTCGGAATAATCTTTTATCTCTTCCAGAGACTCCTCTGGGCACTCTCCCCGTTCTCTCCGTCGATGGCGTCGAATTCGGCCAAACCCAGGCTATTCTGCGCTATCTCGCACGCGAATTTGGTAACTATCATCTTCTTTCTTGAATGTTATCAGAATGAATAATAATTGATCTTAGAGGCTTCTGTGATCATTCAACACTTCAAATTGCTCCCTTCAGGATTCGCTGGCCCTGACACTCTCAGCTCGGCCATCGCCGATTCTCTGGCTGATCAGATGGCAGACTTCATGGCAGCCATCTTCCCTTGGCACGGAGTGAACGTCGGATTCGTCCCTGGAGACAAGGTACCTTGAGATTCTCAGTGACGAACGTCGAGAGATATAAAACCAGTTCATTATTTGCAGGCTGAATTGTACAAGACAGTGTTCTTGCCCGCGCGAGACAAGCACTTCCCACTCTTCGAGAAGGCATTGAGCAAAGTGAGACTATTTTTATGCTCAAATACAATAAGGAAGTGATTAGGCGCAATTAGCAATGGCTCACTGGCATTAAGCTAAACAAAATTACATCACCTAAAGTGCCCTTAATTCGTGGCGTATATTAGTGCCATTCTGGATGGTCATTTATTTGCTCGGACGCATATTTATCGGCAAGTGTTTGCAGTCTTCCTCTGGCTGGCTCGCAGCCACTCCCTCACTCACGCACGCCGACATCTTCGTTGGCTGCGTCATTGAGATGCTGCTTCGACTCGTGCCCGAACCACCAACTCTTCTTGTAGACTTCCCCCTTCTCGCTAGGCATCAAGCAAAGTTCACCTCCATTGCCAAAGTCGCCGAGCACATCGCGAATAGACCGAAGGATTTGTGGTTCTGATCTCTTTTTCCATAAATATCAGCGGCATTCAAATACGAATTCAATGCGATCTCCAATAAATCTATTTCGATAAACACGATTTTGAAATCATTGCATCGGCGGTCCGTAGAGTGACTGCGCGAGCACACTGAAGTAGTGGTCGGCTGCATTTACGAGGGTTCTCAAAATATTCATTATTGGATGCATCATTTTACCCCTCGTTACCTCTTCGGCGAAATTTTTTCACTAACGCAGCGAAGACATCGAAATACGTGAAACAGTCGATGACCACCGCGCATTCTCTTCAGCGATCGCTCGAATGTGACATCCGAGAGAGGAATGTACGAAATGATCATGAACGGATATCTGAAATGTACCACTCGTTTGCATCCAGATAATCTGAAATATGCCAAGGACAATGTTTTACTTTTCGAAACTTACATCGAAATGATGAGGTCGAAGATTGCACGGGTGATCATACGTTGTTTCAGATCTGGTAGGAACACCTGACATACTCCGAGAACAAACAAAGGAACGTTCAATACCATTACGTTCACAGCAATCTTGAAAAGTGCCTGCAACCATATGCCAATGCTAGCGTGAACGAATGAGTCAAACCGTGAGAATGGCGATGTTCTCCCGTATTTGGAAGGTTCTCGCAACAGAATATCGATTGATTGTAGCACCGGCCTTCATTATTAGATGCGTTCGGTAGTTGGCAGCAACTACGAAGAGACCGACCTCAATTCCCAAATTAACTTTTGCAATTCATATTTTACATAGGCATATGGTAACTGATCAGAGAGAATGAGGTTATGCAACATAATTCATACTGCGAAAGGAATCTAAAAGTGAATGCAATTTGCAAATGATATTTATCTCACCGATATGCCTACACCGGCCGAGCAAGCTATTCCCATCGCCATTATTTTAACCGTTACGTATTCTGGAATATTTTTAGAGGTATTATAGATCAACATATTGAAAAGCAAAGTACATAAATCGATAACATTCTCAAAAACAGTACCGAATGTGAGCCCAATGGCCCAAGTCCATGACCAGAGAGTAGCACATCCCTCCAAAACAATGAATGCAACGAGCGTGTGCTTCGATTCCTTCTCATACCTACAACATCTGACATCGGATTAATAACTACAAGAAACACAGTACCACGACCACGCGAATGTAGCCAGAAATCGCTCGATTGATATAAAGAAGATCCTCAAATATGCTCATAATAATACGCCTATTTGATATTTCGCAAAAAAAACAAAAAAAGAGAAAAATATAAGAACGTACGCTCCAACAAAAGCTTCGAGCATCGCAGCTCTTAATAAAGATGCTAGGATGACTGACGAACGTTCTTCTGGAATGAGGGATTGGATTTAGTGCATTACTAAAGGTAGCCCCATATTCGATGCTGACTAGTATTCTAAGGCACTGCTCTGTCAGTATCCATTTAGGATGATGCCCACATTCTAGTTCGCCACCATCATTTTAATGCGGCAAATCGATCGAATTTACCCAGTGGACCGCTGTCGACGTATTGGTTGAACATAAATATCAGACGAGCAGAAGTACCTAAAAATCCTTGCACGAGAAGATTGCAGAGGGAGAGACGAAGCTGAGAATGATTAGTCGATAGAGACAATTGGTAGAAATTAGAGTTCAAGAAATGAAACCACGGTCTCTTCATTCTGCGCACTTTCTTGCCGTTCCACCGGTTGCGAGAATGTGTAATATGAAGAGACGGTGATCCGATTCACGAACTCTAGTAGTCCTTTACATACATTTCGATGAAATGGTCGTGCGTTCCATAACATGTAGCAGGTGCCGGGAGTTAGTAAATAGAAAATAAGAATGAAGACGATCTGTAGGGTGACATTTTGAGCATGAACGGCGAAAATGCAAAGTACCTCAATCCCGTAAACGATCTCGAACAAGGGGAAGAATTCATCAGTGAATGATCGATTAGTGTGCAGCATCACGTGCACCATTCCGATAGCTCTGTGATACATGGATAATGGGAGTGAGGATTATTTGTTAAATCACGCGGCTAAGAAAAGTAAAAAATCCTACAGAAAATGCTAATAGCGACGAACAAAAAATAATAAATAAATAATAAAAAATAAAAATAATACAAATAATAGTAGATGTAGAAAGGTGCTTGAGTCATGCCCATTCCATGGACGGGAAGTAAGGCAATCAACGTTCTACTTAATTTCAAGAAGGTAATACTAGGAACAAACGAATTTAATCAAGTTCTCGTGACATTGACGTATTTCTATGATATTATGCGTCGATTTCAGAGAAAATGAATTAATGCCGTTATCGAGTACTCTACAGGGTGCGAGAAAAGTATTGTGACACAATTCAATTAAGCCCCACTTGGTGCGCAGTGTTTTAATTTATCCCAATTTTTTGCACCATGTACCTTAGCTATGTAGCTATTTAGCGCTCATGTATCAAACAAATATTTCTTTTAGATTACGAGATTTAATTTATAAAAAATTTAGTGAAGAAAAACGATCATGTTTCTCTCACTGCATGAGTCGTATTCTTTAATGCCGCATTACAACAATGTAATAGGTGGCGAATTCCATTATTTTTTCTTAAGAAGGGCACTTGTGTCCGAGTCTAAATACGTGTCCATTTAATTTGGAGATTTGGTTATACAGCTTAAAAATATTTAAAAGTAAGCTGTGACGAACGGCCCTCGAAAAAATTTTCTCGAATAAAGATGTCGCGTCCATCAAATAAGAATGATAGAAAAATATAAACGTATGTATTATGGTACACGTCCATTCAGTAGTGCAAATATGCTTTCAGTTTAAATTGGGAAAGCGAATCTGCTTCTGTACCTTTTTCGAATCTGTCCCAAGTGTCGTTTTCAGCCATATTTTATCATGTATGGTTCAGTAGTTTAAACCATGTTTTCATTCAGTTTGACGCTACTAAAATTCATAATTCGGTCCTTGCATATAACATACAAGTTTATATCTCAATATATGGATGCTGAGAAAGAAATTCGAAAATGTGATTTTTCAAAAAGATAATTCCGTATCAAAGTGTGATGCAGTTATTTTCATATTTCTCCGTTTCCTGATATCGTATTTCCGCCTAAACAAGTATACTTTAAAGAGGAATGGTTGCTCTCCATACTCAAGTTGAGAAAGTGGGGGAATTATTATCCGAAGATTTTTAATTATTAATTAAAGAGAAAAATGAGCTGCGGGCCAAGGGCCCATTTTTTCGAACTTGAAAATCGAAAAGCTCTGAAAGACAAAATCGATAGATGGGGAACTGTGATAAAATTGTTGGAGGTACTGTTCGCAGGCATACAATGGCGAAAGCAGAAATCTATGCTATCATTACTTCGCGAGATATTACATAAAAGACTTGTCACCATACTTTTCTCGCACCCTGTACACCCCTTCGTTTTGTTTTCTATTTACATTCTACTCCAATTTACGCCCACAATTTTGTTGTTCTGATCACCTTGCGGTCGCCAGTCGTTCAATTTTTCAGAAATTGACGTGCATTGAACCTATTTATGGTCAAATTGACGAACTGTCATATTTATTACTCGATATAAATTCGCGGATTAATAATCGTGCAAGCTGCATAGTACTATTCAACTTTCTTTTTGGCTATTCCTATCACTTGAATCAATTTCCCAACAACAATCTTGATAGCGAAAATAGAAACAGCAAGAGCCAGAAGAATGACTCCAATGACTGCTCCGATAACATCGATTAGATAATATTGTAAGAAGTTGAGATGCCTTCCGTAGTGATCCAATTGACGAAGGGGACCATGCTTAGCCAGAAATTCCATGTTGCGAACGAAGATCTGCAGGAAAAGACCCTTTCCAGAAGGAAACATCGAGCACACCTCCTTCATACTGAATGGTCTGTCTTCGACCATCGATTTTATCTTCAGCGCCTTTTCCCGGTAGCTGAAAGGGATCGATAATTCTGAAATTACCGATGCCAACCTCTTGGTCTCTAATATCTCCTTCACTGCATTCCTCAACTTCTCAGGACTGGCCAGCTCCGTCTTCTCCATCATTATCCCATGCCCGTTTCTCTTCACTTGCTGCGCATTTCTCAGTTGATCGTAGGCCACTGGGATGACTATCAGAGGGATGCCTGGAATAAGTGAGATGGATGGCGAAGAGACAAGTGGTAAATGCGAGCAATCGTCTGACTCTCTTCAGTTTACACGCTCTCTCGTATCTCTGACCGGTGAGAGAGCGTGCAAACCGAAGAGAGTCAGACGATTTCTCGTAAATGACCAGCAGCAATGGCCTCAGTCGTGCTGCCCTGTCCACAGTGAGTGATGAAGGCGGAGACACGGGGATCATCTGAAAAGACAGAAGATGGAAAGAAATACGCCACATCAATTTTACCGTACTTTCGACGGCTATTACTGAAGGAAGATACTCACGTAGCAGGTCACTCTGAGGTACCCATGTTGACTCGATCAGATTTGGAATTCCCTCCGAGATGCGATCGGATGGTTGCTGCAAAACGAATGCACGATAGTTTTATTGAATCATGATTTGACGAACCTCGTACTTCCAGATGAATGTCACTTGGGGGAAGCTTTTAATCACTTCGACTACGCTCTTCTTGTAGGACTCGGGCATGAGATAGGCCTTTGCTACTGTGCCGAATGAAATGAAGACTGTCTGCGGACGGAGATCGAGCAGAGAGGACCATGTCTGCAATGAGAAGATGCCTGAATTGAAAATAGAGCGATAGACCGGTCTAGAGAGTGTGTAGAATGAAGAGAGCGTGGAATCGTTTCTCGAACTCTAAGTGAAGATAAGGAAGAACCGACTGAATTCAGTGGTTTATGGCCCGACGATATGACGATTCCTCCAATATCGAGTATTCGGGCAGAGGAAGGTCGAGGGAAGTCGACGAGGGGTTCGGAGTTGGTGAAGACGAAGGAGTTGAGGGCGAAGAGCTCCTGGAACGAAAAAAACGTTTCCTTAATTCACATATCTTTCAGATTGTTCTCGTCGCTTACCTTCACGGGTGTAATCTTCCTGTCGTGAGTGATGAACATCGCATCAAAGAGAGGGAAATATAGCTCGTTGAAGTAGTGGGAGAAGCAGAACGTGAAGAGGTTGCTGAGTCTCTCGAAGAAGGACATCGCTTCTCCCATGTTGCCACCCATCATTGCTGAAGGAAAATTTCGAAAATAATGAAAACAGTGCGTTCCTCCTTCATCTTCCGTCTAGTGAGTGGTATTTTAGGATGCTCAAGGAAAAGTAAAACGAACTTGGTACGTAGGATTTGATGGTGTTTGGGTGTAGAAGAAATTGGCGTCGATGATAGCGAGAGAATCAGTTACGGCCCACTTATCGATTCCAAGGAGATGGAAGAGACCTGGACACGAAATCGATTATGCGAATCTGGGTTTTGCAAAAATTTTACGGTCTCTTCATTCAGCATACTCTCTCGGCGGGCAGACAGTGCGAGAGAGTATGCGGAATGAAGAGACCGTAATTTTTTTGCACAACCCAGATGCGAATCAAAACGAAGCTGACCAGGAGCGCAGAAATCAAAGGACTCCGCATAGGCGGCGTCGAATTTCTCGTCTCTCAGAGACTGCATGAGACCCGGATGGACGATGGTCGCATTGCACTGATTGATCCACGAGGCCATCGCATCGGCCCATCCCTGCGATGATATAATTTAGAGCAATGGTCTGACTCTCTTCAGTTTGCACACTCTCTCGCCGGTCAGAAAGACGAGAGAGCGTGCAAACTGAAGAGAGTCAGACCATTGCTCTGCATTTACTCTACACCAGTGAGAGATACGAACAAAAAATGCTCCGAGCGAGTCTCCCATCGTCCATGCATTGGCTGCATTCGAATTCTGCATGAATTCCTCGTTGATATGCGCCTCGGGGCATTGGGGGACCTGAACGAAACTCGCATCTATTGTCACAATACAGTGTTCATCCGAAAACGCAAATACAATATTTCCCACATGGCAGTTTCTCACCTCGACCACGCGCGCCTTCTTCGTACCAGCATACCCTAGCGACGAATCGAGAATTGGCGATAGCATTACCTCAACGATCGAGTTCAATTGGCTAACATCATGCTGATCTTCATTCCTTCCTACTCACTACATTACAAGCCAGCTTTCAGCGGAAGACCAATTTTGAGCAATGTTCTCGCTCTCTCCATATCACACACTCTCTCGCCCACTCTGATTGACGAGAGAGCGTTTGGTTTGGACAGAGTCCGACGATTCCTCGTTTTTTTAGTCCGACGATTCCTAGTCCGACGAATTTTATAATCACTTGGAGTGCGCACTCACCACTTCGTGTCCCGCGTCAATCAAAACATCCGTGATCTTGCCCATGAAATTCACATGGCTCTTGGCTACTTGAGGAGAGTACGCGAGGAATTTGAGGGGATTGGCGGATCCGAGAAAGAGGAAGAAGAGGAAGAACTGCAGAGATGGAGGCATCCCACTATTGAATGAGAGTGGCGGTCAATGCTATCGAGTGACCCAAAGGACGAGAAAGAGTTGTTGACAGATAGGTGAAAAATGTAGTGAGAACCAGCGATCGAAACTGGGCAATATTTTGGTTCCCTTCGAATGAATTGCACGTAGTTCTATTCGGTTTGCTATCAACAAATGCTGAGTATCATAGATACTGAGTAGCGTGGATTATCATTCTTCATGCTGGATATGACATAGCGAGAGTTTTATCAAAATAAGATACATTTTATCAATCATATCATTGTACAAACGTTCTTAGAGCTTCTCGTAGAGCATCAATATTTGATTCATTTGCTAGTCCGTGGACCTGGGAAGAGATACCATCGACATCTTCATTGAGGAAAGGTCCTGTGAAGGAAAAGCCATTACACTTCAGTACGAAACATAACAAAGTACTAACTAGTGATGCCAAAGCAGCGCGCTCTCTCCTCGTTTTACACGCTCTCTCGCTCTGTCTGACCTGTGAGAGAGAGCGTGGAAACTGAAGAGACGACTACCCGAATTGCGAACTCTACTAAATACTAACTATAATCACCTTCGTTCTCGTGAGGATCGCGACGAGTCGCCTTCTGTAGACTGGGATTGTGGTTGCCACGATGAAGGAATGGAGCAAGGAGTGAGCAGAAAGGAAAGTGAAGCAGATTTGGAGGATCACTGAGGAACAAATATAATTTTCCATTTCTGGTAATAGCTGGTAATAGCTCTGTGTCTGCTCAAGCTACAACGTTTTCCTAGAATAATGAAAACCGTAGAAAAAATAGCCTACAAGATCCATCCAACTCTTGGAAGTAAACAAAATCAGCCATGACGAGCGGGAGAAATGTAAAGACTATTGGAACTCCGGACTGAAAATATAGATATTTGACTGAACAGGTGAAATCGTACTGTAGTCCAAGTTTCAACATATTCAGCACTACAGACTTACCTGAAGCACTAGTGCTTTTGTCATTATCCTGTGGTACTCTCTCGTCTTTTGACTCATCGCAGAATGCTTTCGAAGAGTTGCAAAGGTGTGAATTGCGAGCTGAAGGAAGTAGTTAATATCAATCTCTAATCCACTGCTACATATTGTGCGGTGATAATTACCATCGATCGGAATACCGTAGTGGAATTGCAATCTTACCACGAGGATGAAAGCGAAGACGAAGCTGTTGCCAACAACACTCGCTGAAGATGCAGAGTGGAATCGATCGGGGTAGTAGCAATCGGCAAGGATCAGCAACTCCTCCGGCCAATCAGGAGAAAGCAGCTGAAAGATATTCTGATTCAGATTAAACCCACAACTTGACTTGGAAATGTTGTAATATTAGGTTGTTGCAAAAGTCTTGCGGTTTTTTGTGTCCGTACTTTGAACTATCATAATTCTCTCGTCCCAAATCACAACGACTAACAAACATAGCAGTGTTTAGAGGTATGCTTGTACTGTACATATACACATTTCAATCAATCCGATATCGCGATCAACGCGATAAATTGTGATGAACACAATTGCAATTAATTCTCAAAATTTTGCACTAAATGTATTTTAATGGAAATTTGCTGGCAAAATTCACAAAACCTGCCCATAGTGATGTCTGGGAAGTATCTCATATAACCTTTCAGAAAATATGTTTCAACTGTGCCTCGATTAATATTGGACCGAATTACATGCTATTGAAAATATGTTTTCGATTCTGGATACATGAAACTTGTTCAGATTTTTTGCAAGGAAGACCAACCATATAGGCTCCACTATGAGTGCGCTATATTCACCCACAAAGAGGCTTAATACACAGAAAAAAATATTGGCGCCTGCATCTTTCTCGTTTCAGAAAATTTGAATTTTTTAGAAAAGATTTTTCAAAAATATGCAAAATCAACATACAAAATGCAATATGTAGTGATTTACTGATCAATGCATTTCTCAAAAGGATGTAACTTCCATCATCCATGAGAAAAAGTATGTATAGGGTAAAGATGGGAGCTTCATATAACCACCAGGAATTGAGCATTCATGCTTCAGAGGAAACAGAATATTGAGAAATGTGTCGTTTTCGATGAATAAATTTTCGCAATTTTAGCTTTGTCCTATTCTCACCTCCCCGATTGAGCAATGCTGATAGGGTGCCCATGCGAAAGAGTATACAAGGCCTCATTAGTAATCAACATTCGTAAGTCCATCAGTCAAATTAAAATGAAGATGGAAGGCAAAATATCAAAAAACCGCAAGACTTTTGCAACAACCTAATAGAATAACCAAGCTATGCATTTTACCTGCCGATAATCATCAATGGCTCCCGAAGGTCGCATCATTCTCTGAAATTCCATCCAATTCAAATAATTAATAAAAAAATCTTACGCTGGTCGAAATAGGAACGAATAATATGATGAGCACGAAGAGTATGTAGGGGAATTTTTGTACGTGCACCGAACAACGCCAAGGGGAACCCGGAAGCATCACAATCTCAATTACTTTCTCATCAGCGAAAGCCAGTGAGGAACACACCTGATGTCTGTAGAAGAAGCAACCCATGAAGAATGGACCTGCAGATATGAACAGCGTTAGCCAGATTACCTCAAAGTATTAGGTTGGTGCAAAAGATTCTTTCTTTTTTCATGCATGAACATTCTGACCTCCACAGGCCGTCGCAATGAACGAATCAAATAACTGTTTTTGCTATTGATAGGAACTTGGGTACATAATATAGTGAATACTAAAAAAAATGTTGATTCGATCAATTAGAATAGAACATTTTAGTTCGAAATAATAGGACCTTGTCGATCAATCCGACTTTTCAAGTGTTCTATGCTCCAAGGGGAATATCGCCGAGGCTACAATTAGCACATCATGGCGAAGTACTATGACTGGGTATGTCATACGACATAGCCCACTAAATCTGCCTTGAGAAATCTACTAGAAATATTGGCCCAATATCTACCCCCTTTGAAAATCATATATCTCTAATTATTGAGCGCCAATTGCTTACGTTGTGTAAGAAATTGGCGCTCAATAATTAGAGATCTATGATTGACGAGTGTTCGATTGCGGTGGGTTGTGAAGTACTTTGCCCTGCAATTATGCTAGCTCATTTAAGAAAATATAGGTCTTCCGGTTCAAGAACTTCAGTTTTTGAAATCATCATGTTCAGATTTATTCGCTGAAATCATCACTTTTTGGAGTTCCCTGTGTCCCACACACAATCGAATTCGGATTTTTCGTGCTTAGCAGAACAAACACCTCATCCCCAACTATTAGTTAATTGGGTAGAATCAGAATCCTCATAGTATTCGATAACCAGATTGGGGGGGGGGGGGCGGACAATCCGGCAACGGACAATCCGGCAACGGAACGCCCTTCGCTGGAGATTCGAGCTAGCCACTTGGATGTTGTTTCATTGTAATCAGTATGTGCTACCCTACCGTTGCATATATAATTCTTGTTGCCAGGCGAACTTGAGTTTCGCTCCATATCTATGTATAGGGGATCATGGTCCAAAATTGAGAATTTGACTTGAAAATCATGGTTAGATAAACACCAAATGCCGTAACCAATCCATACCCATGCTGCCGGGTTGCAGTAGTTACTGGAATACTGAAATATGAATTGGTTACGATATTTGGTGTTTATCTAACCATGATTTTCCACTCAAATTCTCCATTTTGGACCATGAACCCCTATACATAGATATGGAGCGAAACTCAAGTTCGCCTGGTAACAAGAATTATATATGCAAAGGTAGGGTAGCTCATACTGATTACAATGAAACAACACCCAAGTGGCTAGCTCGAATCTCCAGCGAAGGGCGTTCCGTTGCCGGATTGTCCCCCCCCCCCAGAATGCAACCCAAAATGCTAAAAATAGTCGTTTTCCAATGTGTATTTTCTGAAATTTACCAACTTCTCACGATGAAGCTTAGATCCAAATCAAACATATGGTAGTAATCTACCATCATGGCCATAGCAAATGGTATTCAGGAAATCGTGAGAGTATACGCACGGCAGCAGAAATTTTAACAAAATAAAAGAGAAAGAAACTTATGCACCAACATAATATTAGGTTGAACAGAAAGTCTTTATAAACTGTTTTGCTCGATCACTGCTCAGTGCAGGAGACCTTTGGTGTTCCCTCGCCTCTAGTGAATAACACATGACAAAGGGACTATGTGGTCAGCAACCTCCCATTCCACTCTTTTCATTCTGCCACTAGTAAGACCACGATGTTTGTTCCCACGGCCTTGCACATCCGCAACGTTCTGTTATTCTTATTCCTCTCTCACACTACAATGAAGGAATCGGAACGTCAGTTGGCTGAAGTCTACGAGTCATATGTCCCTCACTACCAGACCATACGCAATTGGTACCAACGCTTCGAGAAGGGGGACTTTTCCATGGATGATCGTGACCGGTCTGGGAGGCCACCCGAGCTGGATTTGAATGCACTACGGATCATAGTGGAATCGGATCCCTTCCAAAGCACCCGCGACATGGCAGCCACACTTGGGGTATCGCAAGGCACCATCGTAAATGGTTTGGTCTCCATTAGCAAGAAGAAGAAGCTAGGCCGTTTCATACCCCACGAATTGACCCAAGACCAGCTTGACCACCGAGTTGACGATTCCCTTTCTCTACTCACTCTTCACGCTGGAGATCGATGGTTGGACCGTCTCATAACAGGGGACGAGAAGTGGGTCTACTATGAGAATCACCATAGGAGGGCACAGTGGGTGGATGCCAATGAGACCCCACAGGACGTCGCAAAGCCTGACCTTCACCCCAAGAAAATCTTGCTCTATGTCTGGTGGGGAGTGGATGGCCCGATTTACTGGGAACTCCTGCCTGAGAGGCGGACAATTACTGGAGACGTCTACACGAAACAACGACAGAATCTCAAGAAGAAAGTCGCACAATCTCCCCTGAACGACAAGAAAGCGTACTATCAACACGATAACGCCCGACCCCATGTTGCACGGCAGGTCAAGCAGGAGCTGTCCAAATATGGCTGGATGATTCTCCCTCATCCTCCCATTGCTATCTATTCTCCTGATTTGGCCCCTTCGGATTATTGGTTGTTCTCGGATCTGACCCGTCATTTCGATCAGAGATCCTTCACTTCCCGTGGGGCGATCGAGGCCGCACTCAAGCAATATTTTAATTCGCGTCGAGATGGGTTCTATAAGGAGGGAATCCATAAGTTGCCTGAACGTTGGAGATTTGTCGTAGATAGCAATGGTGCATATGTTTGATTTTGCTCTTGTGCTTTATTGTCAAAAGAAGGGAAATAAAAAGTTTATAAAGACTTTCTGTTCAACCTAATAATATTATTAATAATATTTAGAAAATAATGTATCTCACATAGTGAAGCGAAGTCCTTCCGGGAATATTTAGCAATGGATCGTCTCTGAAAATGCATGTTAACAGTACATTAATAAGCAAAATTGAGAAATTCACCCACCGAACTACACAAGGAACGGGATAGAAATAGAGAGGAGCCACCACAAGTTGGACGTACACGTCACTCATCAGCATCAGAATCTGTCGACATTAGTTCTTGAGTTCTAAATCTATACTTACCAACATCGCTAGAAGTAGTCGCGTATACTTTTGACTAGGTTGTCCTTGACACGTGCGATTCACGAAAATCGTGAATAGAGAGAAAATAAGTGAGAGAGAGAGAAAATAAGTTGCATGGCAGGCAGGCGAGAGAGGACTTGCGAGGGTCATTCTCATGAACAGAAGTCAGCTGAAACGTTTTCACTCTATGCAATTTCTTTGTTGTCCAGCTTAACCATAACCGGTAATTATACAGGGTAATGGGAGTTTGATCATTCGTAATAGGCAGCTTTTATCAAATTACTAATTACTACGATCTAAGTTCCGAAAAATAGAATTTATAATGTGATCAAAAACGCTAGCCACTGCCCGCATTTGTTGAAAACAATTACGCTCAGCGCCACTGCACACGTAATTTAGCGTGGTTCAATGCGGATGTTGATTTCTTCACATGCCTGGATAATTAATTTCCTTATTTCCTTATTTGTAAAGTCCCCTAGAGAAGGGAATCTATAGTAGATAGTCATCTAGATATCGAACGATGTTCAAAACAGATCGCTTTTCCAATTGTTCTGTTTCTCTGGAGTCTGATTCTAACGAGAGATTCTCAGAAATATGAATATTTTGTTCATAGCGGTGGCATAATTGATTTGTAAGACTTGAAGTGAGTTCGCAATCAAATATGTTGATGATAACACTTGAAAATTTGAATCCATTGCTAGTTCGTCGATCTGGGAAGAGACACCACCGACAACTTCATTGAGGAAAGATCCTGTGAAAAAAACTACTATGTGTACATATAAAAATGATGTTGTTCTAACTGACCTTCTTTCTCGTGAGAATTGCGACGAGTCTCCTCCTGTAGACTGGTATTGTGATGGCGACGACGAACGAATGGAGAAAGGAGTGAGCAGATAGAAAAGTGAAGCAGATGGGCAGGATTACTAGGGATCAACGTGGTTTCTCACAATCTTTAATACAAAATAATGATATGAGTTTGGCGTGTGCTCTAGCCACAACATGACAACAATTTCCCTGGTTTGAAAATCCACTCGATAAATAGCTTACAAGTTCCATCCAGCTTTTGGAAGTAAACAAAGTCCGCAATGACCAGAGGGAGATAGGTAAAAACGATCGGAACACCGGACTGAAAATAAGTAAACTTAGTTCACAGAACGCGGAAGAGGGTCAGGAAATTTCACTCGGTATTTCTAGTTTCGAACATTCAGCACATTCAGCACATTTTCGAATATTCAGCACATTCAGCACATAGTTTCAAGCAGATGGGCAGGATTACTAGGGATCAACGTGGTTTACCTGAAGTACGAGTGCTCTCGTCATTATGCTGTGGTACTCTCTCGTCTTTTGACTCATCGCAGAATGCTTTCGAAGAGTTGCAAAGGTGTGAATTGCAAGCTGAAAATATAGTAATCTTTGATTCGCTGAACATATCAAGCAGCCAATCTTTCAGCAATCAGCATTTACCGTAGTTTAATTGCAATCTTACCACGAGAATAAACGCGAAGACGAAGCTGTTGCCAACAACTCCTGCTGCAGCCGCTGAGTGGAATCGATCGGGATAGTAGCAATCGGCTAGAATGAGTAACTCGTCCGGCCAATCAGGAGAAAGAAACTGGAAATTCAGCATTTAACCGCTAACTTGACTTCCATAAAAGCTTTTTAATTGACATACTGTGGGTGTTACCTGCCGGTAATCATCTATGGCACCCGGTGGTCGCATCATTCTCTGAAAATATTTCATTAGCTTGACAAATATTTAATCAATAATCGCACACTCGTCGACTGAGGGACGAAAATTACGATGAGAACGAAGAGTATGTAGGGGAATTTTTGAGCGTGACGGGAGAAATGCCAACGGGAACCCGGAAGCATCACAATCTCAAATACTCTTTCATCCGCGAAAGCCAATGAGGTTGCGTGTAGTGGCACACCTGGTGCCTGTGGAAGAAGCAACCCATGAAGAATGGACCAGCAGATATGAACAGCATTAACCAGATAACCTCAAATTTTAAAAAATATATTATTAATGAATTGTTGAAAATAATTTATCCCACATAGTGAATCGAAGTCCTTCCGGGAATATTTAGCAATGGATTGTCTCTAAAAATATACCTTGAAATACGCTTTGAAGAACAAAGTTTACGCATATTTCCCCTCCCCTCCCCCATAATCATTACTCAATAGAGTATTCCTTCACATCGTCTCCCTTTGCTGAAATTTTATTAGTATATCTACGTACCGTACTACGCAAGGAACGGGATAGAAATAAAGAGGAGCGAGTACAAGTTGGACATACTCGTCACTGATTAGCAGCAAAACCTGCAGACATTTTTTTCATTTTTATTTTGGGTTGAATACCGATACTCACCAACATCGCCAGAAGCAGTCGAGTGTACTTGCGACTCGGCTGACCGCGGCACGAGATAATTACGAATATTGTTAATAGTGAGAAAATAAGTGAGATGATTGAGAATGTTATTCGCAATCGTCGAAAGATTGCGCGGCAGTGAGACGAGAGAGGACTCACCAGGGTCATACTCAATTTTATTTATTTATTTACTTATTTATTTATCGTACACCACATAGGTGCTTCATCAGATGCAGAAATGTGCGAGAAGGGATATAGAGAATAGAGAAGACAAGACAATAATGGTAGGGGGGAGAAGGAGGGGGTGGGGGGGGGGGGGTAGGAGGAGGAGACGATCACTTCCGATTTGAGAGTGATCGTACTCAAGAATAGAAGGCGACTGATTGCAAATGTCTGACGTTTTCACTCTTTGAAATGTCTTTGTTGTCCACCGTAACTTGATAATCATACAGAGTAATGGGCGTTTGATCATTCGGAGTAGGCAGCAATTTAAAAAATACTGCGAATTAAGCTCCGAATAGCAGAACATTCATGTGATCAAAAACGATAGTCGTATGCATTAATTGAAAACAATTATGTTAAAAAATTACCACTGCGCACACTATTTATCAATGCCCGTTGATTTGTTCATCTTCCTTGAGCATTATTTTTTATCAGTTGCATAGCGAATGTTATCCATGCAGTCCCGCAGACAAGATATTTGCAAACAACCCGATAGCATATTTCGCTATTACGTGAGAGGTTATTTAGATTGGCATACTAGAACTAGCAAAGATGCCGATTACAGGATTGGATGGTCTGGCGGCCACATCAATTGCTCATCATTCTGAAGCTATACATCCTCTTCCAGTATGAGCTGACTCGTTCTTTTGATTGATTTCATGAGGGAAGAAGGGAAAACACCGTATTTATCTAGCCGTTTCCCTTGCGTCGACGAGCAAAAGAGTGGACAATCAAGCAGAATTTACACAGCATCCACAGGGACGAATGAATGAGGAGAGGGGGTAGTCAACTAGGAGATAATGGCTCTGTCTCTCTCTAGCAGCAGATGTTTCCAGCCCTGCACGTCTTGCCGTTCCCGCAGACTCCATCTCTGCACGCTCCGAAGGGCATCACGTTGTTGGGGCAGGAGGCACAACAGTAGCCATTCGGCATGCACGAGTACCCAGCAGCACAGGCTCCCTAAAAGGAGTAGGATTGAGGGAGGGAGGAGGGCACTAGGTCGGATGATCACCGTCGGATGGTAACCTACTGGATGATAACCAAAAAATGGACCTTGCTGAATAACTTTCACAGTAGGCTCTGTCAAAAATGATTACATGAAAGTTCTACAGAAGGGTCTCCATTTCTTGGTTATCATCCAGTAGGTGGTCATCCGACCTAGTGCCGGGAGGAGGGGGGGGAGGGGGCACTCACATTGTTGCATCTGCCAGCAGTTCTTCCGACCGGGCATTCACAGCAGTAGTTGGAGGCAGTGCACGAGAGTCCGCCAGCACAGCCACCATTCGTGCACGCGCCATTCGCAGCCAGACCGCCGCAGGCAGCTGGAGAGAGAGAGGGAGAGGGAGAGAGAGAGAGAGAGAGAGAGAGAGAGAGAGAGAGAGAGAGAGAGAGAGAGAGAGAGAGAGAGAGAGAGAGAGAGAGAGAGAGAGACCCCTCCCTTCACTCACCAGTGTACTCATTGCCAGTGGTGGTGCAGCAGAGTCCATTCATGCAGGTCTGTCCTGCGGCGCACTGGCCTCTGGCTGAGCAGCCAACCTGCGACAACTGCCCGTGATAGCAGACACCTGAAGAGGAGAAGAGATGAGGAGGGAGGGGGAGAGACTGACCGGAGTTGGCGGGAGAGGGATTGGTTGATCCAGCAACTGAAGTGCAGCAGCAGCTATTGGTGCATCTGGAAGAATACTGTAGAAGGGATACGGTGAGATGGCGAGGGTACGGTAGTGGATTGACAACTGACTTGACGGGTCCCTGGAAGTAGGGAGTGCACTGGACGGCATTCGAGCAGCCAACTCCCAGTTTGATGTTGTTGTCTCCGGGAGTGCACGCCTGGAGAGTGTTGCACGCTGGAAGAGATAGGGATGAAGGAGGGAGGGGAGGAAGGGGGGGAGAGAACTCACGAGTGCGAGAGAGCACCGTGTACGAGCCAACGCGACACTGGTAGTACACCTTCAAAGGGTCTGATAAGAGTATTGTTGATTTTGAAGGTGGTTGTTCGGTGGAAATGGCAAAGAAACTATACCTGTCTTCCTCTTCTTGAGATGGGGAATTCGATGGCTGCAGAAGTGTTGTCGGGCCGAGTGATGGGGATGAGATCGGGGAGGGAATCATCCGAGAGGACGAAGAGAGGTAGAAGAGAGAGAAGAGCGAGCGAGTACATCTGAAGAATGAGATCATAAGATGCATGAAATCGTAGGCGAATTTCGCAATATAGTAAAGCAGAAAGAGAAATGGAGCTGAAGGATGTCCTTCTCCTCCCTTCGTCTCCCTTATAAACGCGAGTCTTCCTTCACTCGTTTGTTCAACTGTTTTCGACTGTTCTTCCTTTCCGGTCTCTCTCTCCCTCTTCATATCAATTATCTATCTTCATTCGAACGTGGAGGGGAAATGGACATCGTTTGGGCAGATTTCCTCGGTCTCGAACAGCAGCAAAATTCAACGGATCATTCTCTCCTTTCTCATCTCTTCATCTTCCATCTACCGCACACTCAAGGCTCATCGGAAATGAGCAACCGTCTGACTCTCTTCAGTTTGCACGTTCTCTCGTCTCTCTGACCGGCGAGAGAGCGTGCAAACTGAAGAGAGTCAGACCATTGCTCTCAGATATCTTACCTTCTGCTTTCACTGATTTTATTCATGTAATCGATGACAAAAGGCACCTACGCAAAAATTCGAAAGCACCTGAGCAAACTATGCGAACGGGCGAAATTATCCGAAGGACTGGACATGGGAAATGTCTGCATTTCGAAACATGTTAGTTTCAAAGGACCTGTTCAAATAGTCATCCTCGGTTCTTCGTTTCAGTGTTGCTGATCTTTCGAGTGGCGTTCCTTCCCAATGATCATTGATGAAAGGAAGAGAGAAGAGGAAGAATCACGAGGAGGCTTCTCTTGAATCAACTTGCACTGACTCACCTCTTCTCTATTTCAGGATACAACGCAACGTGGAAGGGCGAGAGACGAGAAGAGGAGAGATTCCATTCGTACCCCCAGGGGGGAAGAGACTGAAGAAGTGAACGAAACGGATGGAAAAAAGTATCAAGTGGATCGGATTTCAGTGATTGGCAGTACCTGTGCGGAAAGAATGGCTGTCCTTCCGGGAACAAAGGGAGAAGGGATCGCTGCAGTGACACCTTCCATCACACATCACATTCTCATTCATCAATGGACCGATTTGGAAGTGATAAGAATATTTGTGATTTATCGCCCTTTTTCCTCATTCTTCACTCTGACTTTTAATGGACCTTATCTTATTGGAGTGTAGTGTATAGCGTGTATAGCGTGATTTTTCGATGCTCCCTTTCGCTTCTCCTTCTCAAACCCTTAATCACAACAGCCTATAATTGATTTCCACCCGTTTCTCCGCTTTTTTTCCTTTCATCCCAGTTCGCTTTTCGTCCCAATTGGTCTCTTTTCCTACAGCAAAATTTAATTTCAACAGCAATACGTCGATATGTCATCTCATCCTCCCTTATGGTCATTCAAATCTCATCGATTCAGAGTAAACTTTACCATTTATTCAGTCGATGCAATGAAATTAATTTCCAGGTTGCACTCACTCTAATGTTCGCTATGTATTTGATGATCAGCAATACCTCGAGTTTGGGTAAGAAATCTCTCTTGTGGATGAACAGGGTGGTGGTCTCTACAGTATAGAAGTGAAATCCATGGCAGGAATGGCCATAATCTGCATGATCAACTCGACAGCTCATTCATCGAGAATCGATTCTTCGCTGATTGTGAGTAGTGAGCTCATTATTCCACCTCCGATCTCCCTTATCAGTAACAGGGAAAATGCAGATACCAATTCAGAAAAAAAACATTTTTCGATTTCGGCTCGAAATTGCAACTAAAGCCGTCCGAAGTGCGTTGCAACCCTTGCAGAACAGTTCTCGGTCTCATTCCGGATGCTCCTTTCCAATTGAAGAAAAGACTGATCGTCATGAGTACCAGGTACGAATCGTGTCCAATCCACTCTAGAAGAGACTCACTTCCTCTCCATTCTCTCCTGTTGTCCTTCTCACTACATACACACTACACGGAAAGTCAGTGCATCCCTCACAAATATCGATTTTTACGTGCCCTGAGGGCGTTCAGCAAAATTGAACTTTACAGAAGTTCATAGAATTCATGTTTCTACCCATCCCACTAGGTCGCGTGCCGAAAGTCCAAAGACATCGCAAAGCCTTCCCTTGTCAGGGAACACTCGATTGGGAGCCCACGAAGCAATCCTCTCTCTTCTCCGCGAATTATTATGGTGCCCTTCTCACAGTTTTCGTCTCAGGCATTCTCGCTGATCGATTCGGACCCAAGAGAATTTTGCTGGGTGATAAAGATGGGGGGAAGGAGAGGGGATGAAGATTCCTTGCAGTCACCTTCACAATTTCCACTATCCTCACCTTCACTTCTCCATTCCTCGCTCAATTCAATTACTGGGCTTACTTCATCGGCAGATTCATAATCGGAATGGGCAATGTGAGTGGGGAGAAGGGACTCCCTTTCCATCATGACTCCTCCGATCAGGGATTCCTCATTCCATCCATCAACTCCCTCGGTGGATGGTGGTTCCCCACTACGGAGAAGTCTTCCATGGCCGCACTCTACACTTCGGGAGTACAGGTCCGCCATCTATTCTCGCTCGTTCCACTCTCTTTTGTGATACAGATCGCTGCGGGTACTTCATCACTCATCGGATCGAGACTCTGCGAAGTGGAATTTATGGGCGGATGGCCACTCATCTTCTATCTCTTTGGTACGAAAGGGAGCTCCTCTATCGGCACTAGGTCGGATGATCACCGTCGGATGGTAACCTACTGGATTATAACCTAAAAATGAACCCTTCAGTAAAAATTTCGGCTCTGTAGGAATAACGAGGTCCCAATGAAATTCTGCCGGAATATCGAGGTCCGAATGGATTCGAAGGATTAACGAGGTCCGAATCGGAATATCGAGGACCCAATCACAAGTTGTTTTTTGTAAAACATTTCGACATAATCATATCAAATGCCATCATTTTTTTATGCAATAATGCAATGCTCTCACTATTTCAATTGTAGCATGTGGTGTGGAGCTAAATTTGAGACCGTTTCTCAGTAGACGTTTCTCTCAGTGTTCATCACAATCTGCCCATGCACCTGTCGCACCCACATCTTCTTCTTCTTTGCCCTCCCCCTGCTCATTCAGTGGAGCAGATCAGTTGTGACACCAAGATGCGTCGAGGGAATGCATTTCTACTTCAGCTTCCTTATTGTCTTCGTGACCGTTGGTGCTTGTCGGTATCGCCCCATGCTCCGTTGATCAAGAGTTGATCAACATGATCAAGAGATCAAGAGTTGCTCAGAGGAAGAGGAGGATCCCCATGGAAATGATCCAGTAGAGTCCAGTAGGGATCAAGTAGGGAACAGCCCATGGAAGATCTGGTTCATCGTGCTTCGGATACCATGCAGCAAGTCATGTCTCAGGGAGCCAATATCGCGGAGAGGAGAAGGGACTCACCGAGAAATGCCGTCGGTGCCTGAATCGGTACTCCTTCGTCGACGGTACAGCCCTCATCTACTCTGACTTCGACCACTACGAGGAAGCCGACTACTACCACTACTAAGCTTCTCGATATAAGAACCTTCGAACTCACAATACCCTATCATATGTCCATTAATATTGAGAAAAGCAACATTAAAAGAACAAAAATTATTGGGACCTCGATATTCCGAATGGGACCTCGTCAATCCATGGGGACCCATTGGGACCTCGTTATTCCATTCGGACCTCGTTAATCCATTCGGACCTCGATATTCCTACAGAGCCGAATTTTCACAGTAGGTTCCCCAGAGTGTCAAAAAATGATTCTGTGAAAGTTCTACAGAAGGGTCCATTTTTTTGGTTATCATCCAGTAGGTTACCATCCGACGGTGATCATCCGACCTAGTGCCCCTTTTCCTTATGAGATTGGCGTATCTCAGGTTCAATGGGAGTGATCTTCTTGCTCTGTTTCTACATCGCAGTCTCCGATCATCCCTCTGATAGTCGATGGTTGAGTAAGGATGAGCTGATCTTCCTCGAGAGTAGTCATCACGAGAAGGAGAGGAAGAGGGTGAGAGTAGACTGAGTGCCTCTCGTTCCCTCTTCATTCAGAAGATCTCCTCTATCCCATGGAAGTCCATCTTCACTTCCCCTGCAGTCTATGCCTGCATATTCTGCAACTTCACCTTCTCCTTCGCTTCCTCGATCAGTCTCAACTTCCTTCCCT
Source organism: Pristionchus mayeri (assembly GCA_036245805.1). NCBI lineage: Eukaryota > Metazoa > Nematoda > Chromadorea > Rhabditida > Neodiplogasteridae > Pristionchus > Pristionchus mayeri. The sequence continues at coordinate 5,211,443 of BTRK01000004.1, read as the reverse complement.
CCTACTTCAAGGTGAGTAATGCTCTGACTCTCCCCAATTTGCATGCCCTCTTGTCTCTCTACCCTATGAGAGAGTGTGTGGTTTGGAGAGGGCGAGACCATTGCTCTTCATGGTGCTCTTCCCTCTCTTCTCTCCTCATCATTCCCTTCAGGAGGAGCTCTCCCTTCATCTCTCCTCCAATGGTCTCTACACGATGGTCCCCTTCCTCGCTCAACTCGTATTCAAGAATATCTTTGCGTACTCGGCTGATTACTTCAAGAGATCCGGCAGATTGACTCCCACCCAAACAGTGAAGACATTCCAGGCCTTTAGTTAGCCTCCACTCCTTTCCCATCTCTCCCTCCACCCTCAGGTTCATTCGGTACTTGTATCTCCTTCCTCGGTCTCGCCCTCCTCCCTTCTTGCGATCGTCCTTGGATAGCTCTCGTCTGTGGATTCCTCTTCGGTATTCCCTTCCTTCCTCCCCTCCTCACTTCTCTTCCCTCTTCATCTCCTTCCCTCAGGTTTCTCATACTCTGGTGGAATCTGCGGATTCTTCACTTGCATGATGACTGTTGCGCCTGCGTATTCTGGTGAGTGATGAGGGGAAGAAGGGAGGAGAAATCTCTCCCTCATCAGGTACCATAACCTCACTGTCGATGGTATTCGGACAACTGGGCAATGCCCTCGCCCCGACGTCAGTCTCCTTCGTCTCACTGATGGAATGGCCTCACAAATGGCAGATCATCCTCGTCTTCGGAGCTGCTCTTCAATTGATCTCCGGCGTAGTCTTCCTAGTTGCAGCTTCTGGTAGGTCTTCTCTCATTAGTATTAGGTTGTCTCAAAAGTTTCTGACTATTTAATTTTTCAAGTTTGGTCTCGTGAGCATCGGATGTTTCAATTTTCATTTTAGCTTGAGGTAGTGTTTTGGTAGTATAATATTAATATGTATTGCAATCTAAACTCTGATGCGTAGTTTGGGAGAAATGAATTATTTTTGCCAAAAAGCCGAAATATGCCTATTTTTGGTGCATTTTGTTGATGATTATTTCTCGAATTGCATGTACCTATTGATTCTGCTCAGTCGTTGAGGTATAGTCCAAGAGCCAATTGTTAAAATAACCTTGACAAATACGGTAATCAATGTGTGCTTAGATTGGGAGGTTGTGAAAATGTCGTATTTTGGAGTGTGAAATTGGACTTCTGCATTCCGATAATTTCAACTCATGAACGGATGTTTCTAATATCTCCTAATTATGGTCATATATTTATTAGGGGAAATACTTCACAAGCCACCACAAATAGGTTCGCTCAGATTCTCAATACAAATCCAGGATCGACTGGTGCTAATTTGTGAATTACCACCCTAGTGTGGTTTTCGGATTGTGCACTCATTATGAACGTGAATATAACTGCACATCGAAGGTTATCACCCGAGAATAACCCGTTGGGAGTACTTCACGGAAGTGTGTTCAATTTTTACCTCACACGGTTCTCCGCAGATTTTTGAACCTTACAAAAAGTGAGTCAACTTGCACATCTAGTTGAATATTAGAGCTTATCGCGAGATTCGTACGAAATCTATGGGAGTGAGATACTGTGCGCTAGAGAGAGTACCCAAGCCCTTATACATGGTCGAAGACTAGAAGTAAATCGGTCAACATCCAAGGACAGGAGAGGTGAAAACATGGAAAAGTGAAAATAGTCAGAAACTTTTGAGACAACCTAATATTAGTTAATGCAGAGCGAAAGTTTAAATGTTAGTCTATTTGTAATAGAAATCATATTTCTTGCAAGATAGGTTTACACCTGGTATTCGGAAAGATTCCTCTGGTTCTTTCCAAGGATAAAATGTCATTCCGTGAGATTGGTGAAGGACAAAAGAGCTTTATCCATGGCATGTAAGTGAGAAGAAGTATGGGAATGGGAGAGACTGTGGTATCACACTCAAGGCAAACAGAAGGACTGCATGTTTGAAGTCTTCCTCCTTCTCTCTCTCCGGCGACTCTTCCTTCTTCCTCTTCCCTCTTCATCTCCACTTTCTTCATGGTGAAACCTCCCAATTCGACCTTGCGAGTCCTAGTTGTGGATAATTTCCCCGACGCAAACTCTGAATGTTCTGGATTTCCTCTTCTTCGTCGTACCAAAGATTGCCAATACCCTGGTTGGTGTCTCGAGGTCAGTCTAATCTAGAGTTCGAGAAAGTATACTACAGTCTCTTCATGCTATGAACTTTCTCATCGATAGACCGGTCGAGAGAGTGTGTAAAATGAAGAGACGAAGGCCCGAATTACGAACTCTAATCCATTCAAAACCTCGATCATTCTATCATTTCGACTTATCTTCAGATTCTGGGCCATATTCTTCAGCAGTCGAAAGTTCCGTTCGAGTTCATGGTAACTATGAAGGGAGAGAACGGCTTGAACTGGGGATCTATCGCTGTGAGAACAAACAACCGTTTCATAGTCTCATCATCTTACAGGAGAACGGGACGTATGTCGATGGCATTCAAGGCGACGTCGAGAATGGGAGAGTAGACACTGTGTGCGCATTCTACCAAGTGAGTAGGAATAATGAAACGAATAAAGAACAGATTAAGATGACTCCTAATCGCTTCAAGCACTTCGATTTCACAATTCCTGTGACAGATGTTGGTCGGATGCCTTCTTCCTCCCTTAGCATTCCATGCAGATCAAACCGATGTTCGCAGTGAGGGAGAAGCCAATCGACTTGATCTCGCTGTTAGGTAGACCATTCGAACCGTTCTCAGCCACAGTGTGGATCCTCTTCTTCGTGTGTTCTCTTTCTCATACTTCTCCTAATCAATCCTTCCCAGATTGGATTCGTTCTTCAATTGATCATTCGTCATCTAATCCGATATTTCACCAACTCCAATCCAATGCAAACAATCAAATTCGGTGCGGGAGCAGTCCTCTTTTCGTATGCCGGTATCGATCATTTATTCACATCCTAATCCACTCAGTGATTCAGAGACTATAAACGAGTTGTTCTTCTCTGTTTTCTACGCGGGTCTTCTCACGAACACGTACCCCGCGTCCATCCTCTCTGCTCTACTCACTAACAGTGATCCCTTCCCATTCCAAGTGAGACTATTCCCATCTGTATCGTCTGTAGCTTCTTAGCTCATCTGTATCATCTGTAGCTTCTCTGTAGCTTCTGTAGCATCTGTAGCTTCTTTACCTTTATCATCAACTGTCCTGGTCTCAGTCTGAGAGTGACGTCATCCGACTCATCGCCAGAGGCGCCTACAAACTAGTGGTCACTAGCAAGAGCAGTTGGTGAGAACTGCCCCTCCCTCTCTACAACTGATTCCCTCTTTGGGTTCGTTGACAATCTCAAGTTCTCTGCCGATCCATTCTTCGTCGCATTGAGATTGGCGCTGGAGAGGAATCCAATGGTGAGTCTGGATAGGAAGGGAAGGATGAGGTGATGATTTAACGGACATGGGAAAAATGATGATTGAGGTCTACGCATCGGCCGATGAAGCAATCAGACTCATCCAGAGGGGAGACCACATTCTGCAAATGGATAGTTACACTTGATGTTTAGATTTTGTTCCTAGATGCTCTTTGGCATCAGATTCTAGATGGTCGATGCTCTGTGAACTTCTCCTTCCTTCAGGTGGAGGACAGTTCAGTGGTGGAAAAGATGGGGGCCATTTGCTTCGTCCTCCTTTTCAGCCAAGGTGAGAATACTCCTCTTCCCCCTCTTCCTCCCTCTCCTATCAGGCCTTCCTCGGAAGGGAGCTCACTTCATCCTCCCTAAGAAGAGTCCATGGATTCCCTTCCTCAATGAGCAGATAACAATGGCCAGTGAGTGGGCGAGATCACGAAATAAAGAGGGAGGAATAAGTGAGAGTCGATTCTCACGAGTATTGCCATGACTGACGAAGACTCGCTAAGTTGACGATGAGAATGAGAACGATTCAGACAGCTTCAACGACTACACATATCGTCGCTACTTCGAGGAACGGAATCGATTCTCAGCTGGAATGTGTGAACCATCGTGGTTAGCACTCGCAACTGGGACGAGCACTCAGCTGAAAGCACTAAGTGAGGAGGAGGGAGGGGAGGAACCAGGAAGAGGGAGAGAGAGAGAGGAGGAGGAGGAGGAGGGAGGGAGGAGAAGGGAGTAGATGGGAGGGGTGAGAAGGAGGAACCCCTTCAGATCTCCAGTCTCTGCTCGGGATCTTCGTTCTCGGAGCATTTGGATTATTTGTGACAATCATCGTTTGCCTAATGGAGATCACGATTTCACTGGGAGTCAAAAGGTTCAGAAGAAGAAGGAGAATTCTGTAAACATCGTTTGTACATAAACGTTATCTTTATCTCGTGGGGATTCTTCTCTTATCTTCCCAATCCAGTCACATTCTCATTCCACTGACTCGCAGTCTGACTCTGATAGGCCAGAAGGAGATTGAACAGACGTTCCCTGTTCACCTAAGAAACAGATGAGAAGTGAGATGAGAGATCAAAGATCAACCTGGAGATAGGGATCGAGAACTCCTCCCTCAGCACTGAACTGAGAGATGTTGTCCGCACTATGATGAGTGCCCGCAACGAGAGCAGTCACTGTGGAATGGTTTCTTAATCCTCCCGTTGATCTTTGATCTCTTACCCCCTTCAATCCCTCCAGTGAAACTTCGTTGCCAGCAGTCACCAACTTCTCCTCAATAGTCAAATGTTAGATAGAATCAACGAGGCTTACTGTAGTCTATCGTAAACTAATCTTTTCCTCCCGTACCGTATTCTTCTCTGCTGTCCATCCCACGTATTCACTCTTGACTTCTCCATTCTTCTCGAAGAGGATCGGATCGAATTTGTTCAGTTCGTATTCACTCTTGCTCTGCAATCATATTATTCCATCTAGTCATTTCTGTCATCATGCCAAGTACCGTATCCAGTTCGATAGTGAGTATTGGCAACGTGACAAGTACAGTATACCTCACCTCCTCATTCTCATCCATCACGTACGTACTGTGCAGTTGACGACGATGAGCTGAGGGACGAGTGATCGAACTGGAGTACGGTAGGAGATTAAACATCGATCGAGAAGTGATTACCGATACTCAGAGGGACGAACAGTGTGATTCGATGCCTCGAGGAATCTCAAATAACGGTGATGAAAGGAGAGCAGGGGGGGGGGGATGACTGACGACTGAAGGTGGTCCAATTTATGGGCGGGGACTGCATCAAGACCGAGTTCCTCCACCACTCTCTCAATATCCTCCGTGTTCAGATTGTTCATCACTGCAAACGATAATTGAGATATCGTAATCTACAGTTATCGTACACATATCAGCATCGTCGATTTGGTTGGCCGTCTGGCAAGCAGCGTCGTATTCGGAGATCATTGATGAGAAGACCGAGTGGGAGAGAGGAAAGGAATGGAAATGAATGGAGGAGGAGGAGAGAAGGGGAGGAGGAGAGAGAGGACGAGATAATTGAGTTAGAGTTGACGACAACAACAATATGCTAATGGTACTCGAGATTGAAAGTTCAAGACAGTATAATGAGCAAAGCTCACCGTTGTTTGAAAGTATCGACGATTCGTCAATTTCCTTGATGACAACCACGGAGAAGTGTGGAGAAGAGGCAGATGAAGAGAACGATCGCTTAGAATCCCTTACTTGTGCGTAAATTTCCACGCCAAGATATGCTCACCTTATCGATTCTCGAAACTACAGTTTCTCCTTTACAGCAATCGTCAGCCTTCGGCTATGCATCGTCAATATAGCCCCATGGTCTCTCCCATCACAAGGCTGTTTACGTCAGGTTCGCCCCTTATCTTTCCATCGCATTCACTACAAATAGCTCTGACCGCTGATAATAACTCACTCCCTCAATTTTTTTTCGCTTTCGAACGAAACCGTATAGTATTTTCAGTGTTAGGCTTCCTAACTATTCAATTGTTCAGAATGCACTACCGATCTCTCTTCATCGTCTCCATCCTCGGTCTCCTTCTCATCTCTTCCCTCGATGCGGCGAAACCAGCAAAGGGCAAGAAGGGAAATGGCGAAGTGAAGGCAGAGAAGACCAAGGAAGAGCAGAATAGCAATTCAGCCATGGTTTGTTCTCGAACTATTTTTTTCGTGATATATCATCGTTTACAGGGAGAGCCCGTAGTATTGGAAGAGTCTTCAGTGGTGGGGGAGGCGCCCACTCCGAAGATATTCCGACCGAAGAACCTCAAGGTAGTGTCAGCCTACGACAAGTGCAAGATGGACTGCCAGAAGGTCAAAGAGCAGGAGGGCATCCATTCGGTAAGTTGAACAATGTAGATTGAAATACTTTTAGCCATTTGAAATTGGCTCGAGATTGCAGTAAGAATTGCAGTACTTGGCTCAACTTCGCGAGGAACTAGCAGCTGTAGAGGCTGCACTAGGGGAAGAAGCACATCTCGAAGAGGACGAACACGAATCTGAGGTCTAAGTGACCATCTCACACTACTGGACTTGATTGTACGCATACCTTTATCGATTACTCATCAATGATATTTTAGAAAAGTTCATTAGCATGTTTTATGCATCATAGAAGGAAGAGCGCATCACCTCAGAATCAATGACTGAATAAATAAATAATTATTGATAGTTCAGCAATTAATATTCATTCATTAATAAAAAGTGAGAATATCAAGGTTTCAACATTTGTATAGGTAGTCAATATTCGTCAAGTTCGTTTTTGGTAACTTTGACGTTGTATCGAATTCCGACTGAAGACCACCAAGCGCGGGAATTGGACAACCACAACTTGTACGTTCCCGATACAGGTGCGACTATCTTGTCAGCGAGTGGCACCTGGATTATTTTTTTGTCAATATTTGCAATATTGCTGTGAATATTAATTATTTAATAATCGACCTTGAATGGACCGTGTATCCAATTGAAGAGTGGATAAATCGTGCACATGCTGTAATTATGATTATAACCAGGGACTACTAGCTCCGCCCACTTTCCTCTGACACGATGCCCCTCGAAAGCAAGACAGAGCAATCACAGCGTTCATTCTTAACCAAATTACGTGATCAAAAAATAATTCGAAAGCTCTTCCCAAGTGATTTCGATATGTCACTATTCAAAACACAGTTTTTGCAGTTGTGGTGTTGAAAATTCGAACTTTATAACTCTATCCATCATTTTTCACAGATTTTTGCTATGCGTGAGCAGTGAAATTATGATACACTGTTTGAATAGTGAAAATATGATAGCCAGCATCCATTCAAACAAGTTGGCCAAAGGAAATCGAAAAATATTGATTTCCCGGTCCGTGATTCGAAGTTAACTAGTCGGTGCCTGGGCTAAAAGATCGCAGTCTCCTTCTCTCCCTCTCCTCCCTCTCCTCTCGCTCGTCTCTCACCCGGCGCGTGTAGAGAGCGATTGCTCATACGAAAGAGCGCGATTGCAGCGCATTCCCGTCTCTCCTCGCAGGGGTGAGGCGAAGACGGGAAAGGGCGAAGCCCTGCCCAAAATTTTTGCGATTTGAATTGGAAGGGGTCGGAGTTGACTCCGCCCCTTTCTTCGTCGTCTCGCTTTTCCCCCACTCTATGTTTATGTCTTTTCAAACACTTCTTGAGCTCTAGCGCCATTCAGAGATGAGATATCGACAAACGGCCAAAAGTACGATCATGTTAGGACCTCAGCGGCTACGCTGAGCATAGTTTGGGAGACATGGCTTCATTTCGGCTATACCCCTTGTGGTCCCTAATTATAACTCAAGAATCTGTCGTAGAATACGATAGCTTACGTAGAAACGTCCTCATCGTCTTTGTTCTCCGCAAGAATAATTGATACTCCAAAGCTGGAGTCGCCTTGAAAAAGGGAAAGTTGGAAAAAAGATCAATCTAAACCTTTTTCAACACCTTTTTTGGAAACAGAGCAAAGATACCTGTGAGGTGGAATTCCAATTCGTCGCCCTTCTCAAGGCAGAAGTCCATCCAATGCACTCGACCAGCTTTCACGTGCACTTTATCAAGAGTGTCCAAAGGCTCCTGAGCAATGAGCGTTTGTCATAGCTCAGTGAAACATGCACTATCCTTACCTGTTTAGTAATCTTACAAATTTTGTAAAGTTCACTAATTTTTACCGTAATAAATTCACACACCGTAATCTCTAATCGAGGAACTCTTGGTGGTCGATCTAATCGCATTTTGTCCCATTGAACTGTGCAACTCGATTGATCCATGACGGAAGAAATTTCTTCACGCCAATTCGATGAGGAGAAGATGTGGACGTGAATTGGATAGATTAGGCTATGAGATCGAAATGGTGTGCCTAGTCATCTCGACACAATCTAATTGTACTCATCTTTTCTCTGCTTCTCTTAGGCAACAGCGGCTTCACCAGCAACCACAGAGGATGTGCCCACGAAGGAAAGTTCACGACGACGACCTTACTGAAAGAAGTACACAATTTCATTGATCAATTTCACATGCACAATTTTCTCCTTCGATAAAAAGCACGATATCAACTGTTTTTGAATACACTGCAAACACTTACTCGACCAATTCGACGTAATGGGTAAGCATGAATTCGGAGCGACTGTTCATCGGCCCAAGCATGAGTTCCACTAGTTTCTTCGAATATTGCACTCCTTCGGCGTCAATGACTAGCATCGATGTCGCCTGCTCCCCTGAAGAAGATCTTATTTTCGCTTTCCAAATGCGGTTCCGGACGTATTTTCGAAATTTCTAGTTTAGCATTCACTAACCAGTCTCCTTTTCAATTTCCATTACTTTATGCAGTACTTCCTCTGCATCGAATATCTTAGCCTTCACTATTTCAGGGACTGAGAAGTGTTCGTGTATTCCTTCGTAGTCGACTAATCCGGACTGCAATCTCATCCTTCTATGCTGCTTTCGAAACCATTAAATCTTAGTTTTTTTGCGATTATGTTTATCCCTATGTTTATCAACAGAACCCCTATGTTTATCAACAGAACCCCTATGTTTATCAACAGAACATACGTCTTGAATAAAAAGTATATTAATAAATGCAATAAACAACACTCGCCTGCTCATACAAAACGAGGCAATTCCTTCCGCTCATTCCTGCGAAGGTGATGGGCCAATATTTGTGAATTGGATGATCTCGTTCTCTCGCGTGAATCGAATCGATATCCCAAGTGCACGCTCTGCAATCGTAATGTTCGAGTGTTTTATTTTTATGAGGATCTGCTGCTCATGAATGCAGATAACGACTGACAGACCTGAAACGCAGGTGATGACGGAGTCTCTGAGCGATCTTCTCCATTGATTCACCAGGATACGCCTGAAGAGATCGTTTGTTAGCCAATTATCGCTGTACTCTGAGGGTCTAACCTGAATCCATCTGAGGAGGTTGAAGTGAGTGTCGTAGTAAGGAGTAAGATCGGCCGAAACTAGAGATAAGAGCTCAGCCACTCGTGCGTAGTCAGAGGACATAGTAGTCCAACTTGAAATGGTCATTGATAAATTTCATAAATATAGTAAGGACGTGAACTTAACAGGCATTGGTGGAACACAATTTAGCATGAAACTCTGCGGGACTTTGAACATGAAATAATTCAGTTCGCACCTTGTCGATGCGTAGTTCCACATAGTAGAAAAAGCGTATCGCAGTCAGGAGAGAGCAACAAGTGAAGTGGAACGGCGAAAGAGATATCACGAATATATTTTGCCCGCCCCAACAGCCTAGTCAGGCTTATGCCAATCGGATTACTCCATGTGGACGTGTTGTTTACATAGCAAAAAATGAGAAATAGGGAAGTAATATCCGTGATAGAAAAGTAGGACGAATGGGGAAGGGCAGAATTGCCGCTGATACCAATCATGCGAAGAGTTCGATTGATTTCTAACGTCCCTCTCTCTTATCTTCCCTCTCCTTCCACCCACACTTGTTTTTTGGAGGGAATGTGACGTAGTGCAGAAAATGATGAGGATCATTATTTCAAGAAAGAACTTATCAGAGATCGTTATCTTTGTCAGAGAAGAGAATGTATGCTTGAAAAAAGAGGTGGCCTCATTCGTAGGGTCTCCTTATTTCAAGGAATGACGCCCCTTAGATTGATCGCCGCGTGGTTGACCGAATTGCTCTATCAGGTTACTTTGAACTTATTGAATGGAGATAGATTCCTTTATAGTGAAATGAAAGCTCATGAACGAGCGACAGGAAAACAAATGAGAGTACGCATCTTATTTGATTTTTGCGAAATTCAAGAGCATTCAAGCTGATAGTTCTATTTCTTCTTAATCATGAGTACGAAAAAGTTCTAAATGTTCTACAAAACCAGTACTTTTTATCAATTTCATAATTGACACAATCGCGAATAATTTACTGAGAATCTGAAGTTCACCATTGATGATATGTGTAGATAAAGAAAAGAACCGTAGAAATGATGACAATGGGTACTGTATTCGGCCTTATATCTTCACTATAGGCCTTAGACGTCCCTTACTGTCATCAGTCAATCTGCGCTCGATGAACGCGAAAGTCATTGCATTTCTTGACAACTTTCCTCTTCTTCCTCTTCTACAAATTGCCGTCAATTCCTTATTAATATGCACTGCATTATTCATGCTGAGCGTTTTGAAAGAAACGCAACTACACATAAATTGCAGGTATAGCCCATGTTGGTGCGCTTTTTTGGTAAACTGTATTACATTAAATTTCTCTTTTGCATGAGACTAGAAATGAAAAATTAAGGTTTCTACTCGTTCTCTGGTCATTTTTGTCTCTGATTGTATTCACTTGTCACACTCTTCTGGGCGTCTTCAACATTATCCAGGATGGTGGCTACCTTCCAGCCAACATGATGGAGCCAGGTTTTAGCATTAAAGTACTTATCGGAACCCCATTTATAAGCGTGGCGAAACGACCTCTACAAGATCGAGATGAGCGCCATTTTCTTTACCATTTGCGTCGAAGTAATGCTGGCGACCGAGCGAGTTCTTTCTTCTGTCGACCCAGAAAAGTACTACCATCGAAAGAATCTGACAACCAAAGTGGTGCTGCCGTGCATCATCTTGTCGCTCTTCTTCGCGATTCTCATTGGATTGAACAGCGCAGGTTTGGGCATCGTTCGTTAATGAAGTTGTAGCAATGGATTTCCAGCTGGTCACTTTGTCATCACTGGAATGGTCTCATTCTGGCTCGACGTTGCAATCATTTCGGTTCAACCTATAATATTAGGTTGGCAAGAAAGTTTTGTCGCATTTTTCTCGACAAGTTCAGAGCCGTCGTGTTTGCTTCCTTGTTAATATCAGGAGTCCTGCTTTTTGTGCAATATAGATACATGTTCATATATTATTAGCATATGCTTGGGATTATCCTATGCGCTCGTTCAATCGAGAAAGATTCATTAGTCTGCGTACTGTAGGGAATACAATCGATACTCAAATTTGTTCATAGTACTCTCTGGTCCAACTGCATCCGATTCCAAACACAGCCTAGTGGACACGCATCTGGGTCATTCCTGCTCTCTATTTTTGCACGGAATTGGCGCAGCGATATCGGTATTTGTGTGTGTTATGTGATTGAAATTGGAAAGACACATGAAGAGACCTCCCCAATCCAAATTCGCCTTCGTTGCAAAGCAAAAGCTGCCCTAAATCTCACTATGCGGGATTTTTGAACCTCCCTTAGGAGCATCCACCCCAATATAAATAAGGGGATTTACTCAATCAAGTGGGTGCAAAAACGAAGAAATTTCAAGAGCTTTGATTTTACGAATTTTTGCTCGCTGTGAAATGTGTGTCACTTAGAATTTTTCAATAGCTGAAACTCTTTCGAATCACAGGATAATGAAAATGCTGGAGTGGGTGTATGAAGGACTTCATACAATTTTGAGCACAATTTGCAGCCAGTAGGTACGGATTGCAAGGAGTGAAGTATCTCCAAACATGATTTTCGGTTAATAAAATTGTAGGTATCACTTACGCTTAGTTTTCCTGTGCGTATTTGCTCCGAGCCTCTCTCCAAAATACGGTTAGTAGGGACTCGGAATACGTTATTCAAATACTCAATATGAATTGTTTTCCCTTCAAAAGACACGAATGGGCGATATTTTCATTATTCGATAGGACTCAGCAATCAGCTATGGAAGAATCGGAACATCGGTTGGTTTAGCCAGTAGTTGAGTTATTCATCTATTATACTCATAGAGTTCCCACATCTTTGTGCTATCCAACAAACACTCGTGTTCGGCTATACACGCTTCTTCAGCAGAATTGTGATAGAATTTTATGATAGTTTCGTCATGGATTTATATGAGTTTGCGAAGCCATTGCTCCGGTCCAACTGGTAGTGATGCTGCTCCTACTCTGCCTAATTATAGTCTGAGTACAAGCTATATAATGCTGATAATAACTAACATTCAATGATTGCCCAAATGGATTTTTGCTAATTTGTATAAATTTTCAAAATGCGACAGAACTTTCTTGCCAACATGATATTTATTGGTTTTCAAATTGCGCTTCAGATCAACACTTTTGCTACACGCTACTGTAAGAGGCGAGATCTTGAGCTATACGGAAGTTGCTCACTCAATGCACGATACCAAGTAATTTCGCGTGTTTTTGCTACTATGAGTTCAGTTGTATAGGTCAAGGAATCGTCAGATATGGCTTCCGCAATGCAGCGAGCGTTGGTAATTACATTTTCCATGAAGGTCAGTCCCTTCTTTATTTTCGCCGTTATATTCATTATAAAGAGCTACTAAACCAAGATCATCGAAACGGACTGAATGAGTAATATGCCAACGCAGAAGGAAACCATACTTGAAAAAATCCGTCTCTTCCTAGTCCATGGGAAGAGTGATTCAATTTAATGGAAATCATTCTTGATTATTTACATAAAATGAGCGCTATTGTGTGGGAGGGGAAATTTGAGATTATTTATTTCGTAGAATATGGATAACACATTAACACTTATTTTAAAAAATGTCAGTGAACGAATTACAGAACTCAGTGAACACAATCTTCCTCGCTTGTTGTTATGCTCTTGATGACGTCACACACGCGTGTATTCCCATTCTATTCGAGGCTCCATTTGGATTTCTCGAAACACTCTACGCATTGGTTAGAACGGTTTCGTCTCTCCACAAACCATGACTCACCTACCAATCTTCTTAAACCGGTCTCTCATTTTAGAACATGAGCCTCAACGGTGGTTTTCTCATGATTTGGTTGCTGCACAATCATCCTCGACTACACAGGAATGCGAGACGAATACTGAGAGTGTTGTGAGTTATTGATTGTGTGTATTCAAAAGCTATTTTGCTCAGGAAGCCACCATCAAGTGTGGGAATCGCCGCAGCAACTGAAACTTTAGTGCAGAGAAAGAGCGAGGCCGAACTCTACATGGATGCCCTCAAGAGAGCTTGGATGTGACGACGAATAAACATATTTTATTCTTGCTGCTTTGGATAGAAATGCACGATAGTCGAAGTACAGTTTACAGTAGCTAAAGCTGACTTTACACTAATCATCTTCCTCCGATTCCATTTCCACCTCCGAAGCCGCCCCGGCCACCTCCTCTGCCTTAATTACGAGAAATTGGCTCCGATTTCTCCTACTTTGCAACTCAAATGGAAGAACCTAACCTCCAGGCCACATCTGCTGCATGGCTTGCTGCAGTTCAGTCTGCACGGACTGCGGAAGTGTAGCTTTGAATGCTTGCATCCGGTTTCGCTTCTCGCCCCTGGGAATCGACCGATCCTGAACGGAAAGGTGGTTTCAAAGCAAAATGTGAAAATGGATCGCGAAAGTGCTGACATGCATCATCGTTCGTAGTTGCTCGCTGGCGGCGCGTGCTTGAGGGGACATTGTCGCCGACACTTGATTGTAGCGCTGCAATTGTACACAAAGTCATTCAAACCGTGGTAATACAATAAATTGCCACGTACAACGAGTCTTTCATGTAAAACGTGCGAACTTGTTCCATCTGCTGCCTCCACTGGGATCTCTGGCTTTCGTGCTGGGCGAAAGCCGCCTGGACCTGCGGCGATTCTCGCTGCATAAGAGCACGGATCTGGTTCCTCCTCGACTCGCGATCTATGCTACGGTCTTGGAACAGCTGCAAAACTCCGGGATTTTAATGTAATTTCGGCATATTTCTCACCTGTTTCACAGCCTGCTGCGTTGCGGGCGACGCCTGCTGCAGCCATTGCGGCCCGGGCCAGTTCCCCGCTCCCCAGCGACCCCCTCCTCCTCCTCCCCAACCACCCATCTGGGCAACCGCAACAGGAACGATCAGGAGCAGAAACAGCATTTGCAAGAACTGCTGACTGGGTTGACACAGTCACTTTTATAGAGCGACGAATGGGCTCGCAGTGATCTTGAAACACTCGAGTTGGAATCGAATTGGTGAGGGTGTCCCCGTCAAACTGTGGCCAAAGTGTGCGTGTTGTTGATGTGTGACACGGTTCTTTATCTTAGTGACCGGCGCAGGGAAAACACAATTACGACCGGCAATAGAATAAGGTTGAGTAGTTCGCCCAATGAATAATTGCGACAGTTTGCCGTTTTTATCCCGATCCTTCGCCATTCAGAACACTTTGTTCTTATCAGAGCAGTGGCCTTTACATAATAATATCGTATGAAGAAAAGACACGTTCGTTCACTGGTATTTAGAAATCTGCTCGTAAGAACTACCAACAGACTTAGTTCACATTTCACGCCCACGCTTCCCGCAGTTGCTGAAAATACCGGGCAGTTTCGTCCATCTTGGGCAAGCTTTGCACAACGACCGCAGGCTCGTTATTGGAGATGCTGTAATATTAATTGTCTCGAAAAGAGCATCCTGATAATCAGGACCCCATGGTAGAAAAGAGCGTCCTCCGCATTCCTCTGTGCAGGCCGATCATCGTAGCTTTCATGAGGACGCAGTTTATTGCGTGGGTCTGAATCATTTTGTTAATAAAATGTAAATTTTTTGAGTGAACTACCATGAAAAACGCTGTCCCTGCATACGCGTAGGTGGTGTAGCCGAGCTTCCACAGCGTTGGCGGGATGAGACCGATGAATTTGAGGAAGGACGATATGAGGATGGGCACGAGAACTGCTCGAGTGAAGAGGAACACTTCGACGAGCTGCAAATGAGAACGATTCACTCAAGCCACAAATTGTGTTCTCGGTATTAGTTTGTTTAGAATTTGGAGATGTGCCACATATGGAGTCTGAAGTCAGCATCAATTTTCCACGTACCATTGGTTCTCCACAACTTCGATTGACCAAAGTCAGATAGACAGGTGGTAGCCGTCGCTTTTTCAGAGCACACTGGTCGTCAACCCCCTTCCATTCTTTTGTTTTGGGCAGAGCCGTGATGACGGCGAATGAGAGTAGTGGGAAATGCGAAGAGAGAGAAGGAGATATATCTAGTTAGTTCAGGTAATATAGATGAGAATTGGTCAAATTTGTGCACTCCCATTTAACAAATTGAAATCCTTGAGGCTTCTAACCTGATACTTTGCCGAAAAACGTTGGAAATCGAATGGCAGATTGTGTAGGCGCTGTGTTGTGAGGTGATACAGCTTGATGGAAAGCTGATGACTCATTATTATCATTCCCGTATTGCTAAGAAACGAACAGCAATGACGGTTGTCTCCGCTACGGACATGAGAATGATTGCTGGGAAGTATTGATCTACTGAAAATGTATTTTTTTTTCGATTTTAACTGGAATGAATGTTAAACTCACGTTCGTGAATTACGTATGAAAATGGTATCGATAAAAGGATCTGAAATGAGGTTATTTTTATGACTTTACTACCTGTGAAATAGCTGCTGGGAGGCTACATCATTCTCAGAGAAACTCTGATTCTGTTCCGTTTTCTTCTTTTTAGGGAAAGTTTTCCATTGCCAAGAAATAGTGTTGTAATAATTAGTTCATGATGTGCCAAATTGGAGATGTTCTGAATAATACGAAACGCTCACTCCAGCAACAATGACTATGGTGAGTGACGTCTTGTTTATTGGCTGCGTCTCATACGATTCGGCCTTCACTGTAGCCGCCAACCTGCATTGATAATGTAGTTGTGCACAATTCTCGTTGTTTGAACCGGTGAATATTCAATACCTTTCAATCACAATGAGAATTGCCACGTAGGTCGTGATGAAGTAGCAGATTTCATGGACAATGCAGAACCAGTATTCGTCCACTGAGAAATATTCCTCTCTCGAGGTGATTACTCATTCACTTACTCTCCGTTTCAGGCATATTGTTCTCTATGTGAATATCATAAGCGAACATCAGCACTTGGCATATCAGCATAACCTGCTGTGATATCACCGATACAACGAGCAGCACTCTGGAATTAATGAGGTGTTGTGCAACGAAAAGAAAATTTTCGCATACTTGCAGTTTGCGTGGGTTGAAGTATTGCGGAAGATTACGACGAGGCAGGGAAGGAAGAGAATGCAACAGATGAGCGAAGTCGTTGATTTAGAGGCGAGCATCACGTACTCGACAACCATCGCGAGCCGAATATTATCTCCACTGAATGCAGAAAAATTGTATCAAAGGCAACAAATTATCGCCTGCCATTTAGACGGAGGAGGGGATAGTTGTCGATTAAGCATTACCATTTACGCCTTCACATAAGATTCGCAGAATGTGAACTGACTGGCCCCGACATTTGCCCAATAAGTTCCTCTTTATCCATTTCTGCATTACAGTTCGTATATTCGAACTATAACAAGGGCAATGCCAGAGCACATTCAGTGACTGTTACCGAAAAAAATTATTAGTACTATGGGCTACTGATGTCTGTTGATTTGCAAGTGATGTAGTAATCGATCGTAAGATTCGACTTTAGCTTAGAAGTGGACAATATTAGCACGCTACATCACAATCGATATGCTTGGCCTTTTTATAACCCTTTATGGCCTTTTTTTGTCGAAGATCAGCTAATTATGGAGTGGGAACTAGAGATCATTGACGATGGAATAACGCTCGTCGAAGAGAATACGGTATTGCCCATCGGGATAGTCTTCTTCTTTCTCACCATTCCCATCAGTCCTTCTCTACAATTCATTTTCAATTGTGCTGAAATGAGATAACGATAGAATACCGGTAGTCCTTCATGAGGATGATCATAATCACTGCATCCCATGCGGGGAAACACGAAGTGAGCAGCATGCAAGCGTCGTCCATGAACACGATCGGAAGACGGAAGAAGGGGAAGTTGATTGCACAGAAGTAGGGAATGTACACGAACACAAGCGGGACGAATGTCTGAACAAGAATCAGTTGATTTGAACTCCATATGCCGAACCTGAGCACAGACTGCGATGAACAACTTCAGCTGCATGTTCAGGGCTTGCAGTGATATTGTATCCGCGCGTTTGATGTAGTAGAAAGTGAGTCCGCCGAGTGTCGAGGCAATGGAGAAGGAGCCTATCATGATTATGTCGAAACACACCATTGACGCGAATATTTGAACTTGAAATGTGTCGTTTTCCTGAATAATGCATTTCCCAATATCCACGTTTGCCGATTGCCCAATGGTCCATCATCAGCCATCCTTCCTTGAAGACCTTCCCGAATCTTTTGCCTGTTTCTTCAGCGAGTAAGCTTTTGCCAGCCTCTGGCCCTTCTCCGGTGATGCCGTAGATGCACAGGAGATACCTGCCACTTCTTCTTCGCATTCATCTTGATTTGTCTACAAACCAAGTGGTGAAGCCAATTATGGGAAACGTTAATAGGAATACGATGAACTTTTTCGTCGAGAAGAGAACAATGAGATTCGGTTTTCTGATAGACCAGAAACGATAGAGGAAATGGATGTTCATCAGAGTGAAGGGGACAGTGAAGCATGCACAGTAGAAGCCAGTGACACGCTGCTCAATAGAATTTATATTGTCCAGATAATATTAATCTCACTCTATCCTCGAAGTCGCAAATGACGCCGAAAGTTGTCTTCACGATTACGACTCTCTGAAATCGTCCCATTCTCGAAACACGATCAACTGTTGGTGATCAATCTCATCATTCGATTACATCGACTTGCATACCGGTTGCACAACTGCATGGAGAACCGTCAGAAATACGTCGTACGCAGCGAAAATAGTGAGCAACTGCTTGTAAGTGCCCAGTGATTTCTTAGTGAATCGACGAATCGCGTACAAGAGCAAGAAATTGAGCAGTACCCCGGCACCTAGATAGAACTGAAGTATTCAAGACATTGAGAGATTCACCGAGATGGCTGTCTTGAATGAGAGCAGTCGCAGAAAGCATCGATGAACGAATCAACTGAATATTCTCGATGTGAGAACACTACTTATGTATGATGAATAACATTAAGCCTTCAATACTCTTTTACGTAAAAGATATTCAGAACTCTTTCTCAGAAGATCTACAGTACATTCTGTCTTAAAAGCATTAAAACAGTAGGCCGTTATTCAAAGGTCAGTCGATGGGGGACGTGTGAAACGGGGATTCTCATTTGCGTTATGCTAGACTACGTATTTAGCAAACACAAATTTGTAACTGAAATTTTTAGCACAAATTAGAAAAAAAATTGTATTGAATTTTTTTCAAGTTCTTATCGAACACTTTTCCTCCAATATGTGTCAACTTACCGTCCCTCCTTGGACAAATGGTCATTGATGGTCGTGTGTAAAAGACGATAGGGAAGAAGTTTGTCACTACTAATGAGATCATGAAGACGTTCTTCGTATTCTTCTCAATGTTTCAATCAAATACGCTTACATGATCGCTTTTCACAATCCCTCCTTAACTGTAATTACCGCTCTGCGCAATTAGTCAACTCATCCCGGACAAGTGGTTCCGTTTCGCAGTAATTACTTCCCTAACATACTTCTCTCGCCCTGGTACCGTCTAGCCTGACCCAAACTATAAAATGGGCCTCATTCTTCCCTCGTCACCAGTCCGTCATGAACCGTTCTCTCCATCTTCTCGCTCTCGTCGTAGTCTCCACTGTCTTTGGCTGTTCCCCTAAGCCTTCCGGAGGTGGATGCGGATGCAAGGCAAAGGTATGGAGGACGATGATTGATTTGAACGAGTTTGTAGATGCAAGGAGACATGTTGAGTATTAGTACAGACGATTATTTGATTCGAAGCAATAGTCCCATTCCCTTTGCAGGCCCGTGGAGTCCTCAAATTGGACGGTGATAATCCAGTGAATGCGGACTTCGGATAAGTATAGGGTCTTTCTCTCTGGGCAAATCCCAAACCTCCCGCATCCGTTTCCCTCAAGGACGTTCAGGATCCCAGCTTCCACTTCAAGAGCTGCTGTGCTGGTAGAGGAGTATCCGCTGCTTGCCAGGTTAATCGATCGATAATTCAATGCATGTTTGATCTACAGCAGAGCTTCTACCTATGTAACACATTCCAGGCCAGATGCAACTTCGAGACGTACAACCAGGATCTTCTGCAGAAGATGCTCATTGGAGCTGATGAATGCCCTCTCGATTCCCTCCCCGAGATGCACTTCTGTGCTGCTCAGGGAAGAGACCATTCCACCTGCTGCAGAAATAAGGTTAGTTCTACGCGATACCGTAACACTCCGCTACCGTAACCCTGATTCAGGGAGTCGACGCTACCGTAGCTGGTGACAAGTGCCTCGTCTTCTGTGATCAGATCCCCGACAAGTTCACTCCGATCGACTACACTTACGCTGCTTGCTTTGGAAAGTTCGACGAGATGAAGCAGTGCTTCCATGGAACAATCGCCTCCAAGGCCAAGGCATTCTTCCGCCATCACTGATTATTCTGATCTGTTAAAATACCGTCTTTCCTTTTCTCGGATTAATAACATAATCAAATAAAATCAATTTATGAGCACCTTTGTTTACTTATCCATGTTCCATCTTTATGACACTGTATCCTACTCGGACGTAACAAATATTTTTAATCGACCAAACTAACAAGCCAAAAAGCGAGATTGAGCACATATTACATCCAACTGGCATTCGTGCTAGAGATTCTCCTAGAACCGGCGTGGATACATAACTTATGTTCCAAGCATCACCTCAATTCCCAGTGTCCCGGAAGATCATAAATTCGTGGCGTGCGAATCATGGCGACTCATTCGAGGGATTCGCTAAGGCTATGTAGGTTTTTCCCATGTACTATGCTACCGGTGAAGTCGACATAAATGCCTTGCAAGGAATACTCTTAACGAGAGTGGGAATGCGAATGTCAGACAGGCTAAGTTCGTTCTCAATACCGCCTACTCGCTCTCTATTTAATGCTCTGCCTATGCGCAATTGGAGAGCTGTTCGGCATTTGCTATATCAAAAGATTAGCGTAGCTATTTTTCTGAAGATTTTCATTCTTTTCTCCTCACCTTCGATCGAGGATTCGTTTCATCTTGATTAACTAGGCGAAATCACAATCAACTCCATTATCAAATCAAGAGCGCTTCACGCAATCGTCAGTTGATAATTTGTGTTAACAGATCTCCATGGAAATGCATGTGCCTGGTAATTATTGCATTCACAGCAAATGTGATTAGCATATGGGAAGAAGCGCAGCTAATCATCATGTAACCAGTCCATCCCGTTCATTCCGACTGATTGAATAAGGTTGTGAGCAATGGTCTAGCTCTCTCCAAACTGCACACTCTCTCATCGGTTAGAAAGACGAGAGAGCATGTAATCGAGGACAGTCAGACCATTACTCAAAGTTGTTGCACAACATATCTCATGTGCACATTTCATAGTTTCCGCGTTCTCCTGACAGCCGAAAGTGGCTCAGTTAGCAATCATTCACTCTCTTCAGATGGCTGTTCCCTCTTCCTCTCCGATGCTCGATAACATGACGATGGTCCGTCAATGGCTGCCCATCTGGGAATGGACTTCCATGCCAGAATACAACTGCAGGTATGAACATTCATGGATGGCTAAGCTAGAACCATGTTATTTACCACGGTTTTGAAGCATCAATTTTAAATGTTAGAGATAATTACTGAAATTATAGTCGCGTGCGTCCGGTCGGCGTCGAATGGACGGAAACCAGGGGTGTTTCGCATCCATTCTACGGCGGATTCTCCATTCTTTGGGGAACTGCGTGCGAGGTACGAGTATGAGCGTTTCCAATTTACCATCATTGATGCAGTATAGTGCGCCTAATCTTCGAGAAGATTATCGCATCGTGATCACCTCTGATGAATAAGCGAATAAAGTGCATAATTTTCTTCCAGATAATGTACATTCCGTGCTTGTACGCGCTCTTCATGGAGCGGCATCACGCCTGCTATCGGGTAAGATTCAGATTGATCCAGTCAGCAATTACCGTGATGATCATTTCTAAGCATGCCGGTTTATAATAATATTTCAGATCATGCTGTGGCTGGCTATCATTGACGTCATCGCTATCATGTGCAATTCCATTGGCTTCGGCCTCATTCTCATCGAGGGCTCCGTCTTCTGTTCTCGACCTTGGTTCGTATGGATTGTCGGCTGCGTCGGATTGGGTACAGGGATTGGGCATGATGCGTTTAATGGTGTGGCTACCGTAGGCATGTGGTGCGGCGCGTGCATCGGCTGTCTGCTGCTTGTTACATATCGACTCTTCGAGCTATTGAATCTGAGCAGACGATTCGAGGTGGGAGATACCGTAATGTAAATCTCACGATAGCATATTTCAGGCCCAGACCAATATTCTCATAGTGCTGGCAACTTGCTATGCCCTCTACTTCGCCTTCTTCACACCTCCAATTCTCACGAACTCCGAGTTGAACGCCATGTTCTACGATCCATTCATCGGCGATGTGCCGACCAAAGTGGTAATTTCGAAAATACTCTTCCAAAACCTCCATCTGCATCTGCAGTACGTCAACTGGCCTCATACCGCGAACAATCTCCTGATCGTAATGACTTCCGCCACTCTCTACATTCTTCTTATCGCGGTTCTCATGACGAAACAAGTGAGAAAATAAGCTACTCTTCGTCATATTCATTTTCCTCGAATAATATTCTCCCTCGCCATTGCGGGAGCAATTCAAAGAAATTTATCATGATGAATATTGTTTTCTCAGGGTGCGATGTCGTCTGAGGCAGGTCGCGTGCGAATCTCTGCCAATGGACCCGTGAGTACCCATCCACTTGTTGTTATGCAATGAATGACCAAATGCATTCAGATCTTCATTCAAGCCTCGCTAATCTGCGTATTCAATGTCGCCGCTTCATTAGAGTAAGTGAAGAGAGCGATAATTAGTGGAATAACACTTTTTATTTCGCAGGTACATCTACATGAACTTCTTTCCCACTCCGCAGTTCCTCATTGAGTTGGGCCACATCAGCTGGCAGATATCGCATGGTATACGTTGCTACAAAATTGTGATAAAACGTATTTTCCCAGGCGTTCCTCCCTTCATTTACCTGGTTCTCAACAAAACGGTGAAGAGACATTGCAAGTGAGTTGCCCTTGCCCGATACAATTTATGGTGATATAATCAATCTGTAATTTCAGAAACTTGTTCGGAATGGCAAAGAAGGTGAGTAGTCGAAGTGTGACGACGACGATCTCGAATATCCATCAGAGGAGCGACTCGAGGAGGACTTGAGTCGCATCTGCAATCCACTTCTTCAGTCATTGACAATTTCATTATTTTCTTGAGATCTATTATAATTTGTCATTTACTCACGTACTTGTCTATTTCCGTATAAATACTAATTTGCAAGGGTTTTTCAAAGTGAATAGCAAATTCAATATTCGGAATACTTTGATTATTTTCTTCCGTAGAAACCGAATATTATTTTTGCAAGAACCCTAGTATGGTTTACGGTGAACATGTCCCAAGATACATTACAAGCTATTGAAATAAAGAGGAGAGCAGAACTATTCTCTCTATTCGTAACTAGCGACCTTCGGTCGCTACGTTACGCGGGGTTGTGTGTTAAGGATAAAAAATGGACGTAACTGTTGAGAGCCTGCTTAAAACGTTGTAAAAGGCTCTTGAGGCCTCGAGCGATCCGAAAAAGTTGGAATGGGGCTTCGCCCCATTCCAACTTTTTCGGATCGCCCTCGGCCTCACGAGCCTTTCACAACGCTCACGCTGCGGGGAGTGAGAGCAGGTTGGGAAGCGTTTTTGATGAAGTTCCGCAGGGAATGTCAGTCAACCACGTTTAGAACCAGTTTTATGCATGAAAATACAATTGTAAGCGACTGGTGAGAGCCTGCTTAAAACGTTGTAATAGGCTCGTGAGGCTCGAGCGATACAACAGCGAGAGAGTATGGACAGTGGTGTGTGGTGGGTTACGGTAGCGTGCATTTAACTTTTATGTGATTTAGTAAATCACGCCATGATGTGTGGTATGGTGGGTTACGGTAGCGTGCATTTAACTTTTCTGCAATTTAGTAAATCACACCATGATGTGTGGTATGGTGGGTTACGGTAGCGTGCATTTAACTTTTCTGCGATTTAGTAAATCACACCATGGTGTGTGGTGTGGTGGGTTACGGTAGCGTGCATTTAACTTTTCTGCGATTTAGCAAATCACACCATGGTGTGTGGTGTGGTGGGTTACGGTAGCGTGCATTTAACTTTTCTGTGATATAGTAAATCACACCATGGTGCGTGGTTTGGGTATACTGTAGCGTGCATTTAACTTTTCTGCGATTTAGTTAATCACACCATGGTGTGTGGTGGATTACGGTAGCGTGCATTTAAGTTTTCTGTGTTTTGATAAAATGCACCATGGTGTGTGGTGTGGTGGGTTACGGTAGCGTGCATTTAACTTTTCTGCGATTTAGTAAATCACACCATGGTGTGTGGTGTGATGGGTTACGGTAGCGTGCATTTAACTTTTCTGCGATTTAGTAAATCACACCATGGTGTGTGGTGTGGTGGGTTACGGTAGCGTGCATTTAACTTTTCTGCGATTTAGTAAATCACACCATGGTGTGTGGTGTGGTGGGTTACGGTAGCGTGCATTTAACTTTTCTGTGATCTAGTAAATCACACCATGGTGCGTGGTTTGGGTATACTGTAGCGTGCATTTAACTTTTCTGCGATTTAGTAAATCACACCATGGTGTGTGGTGTGGTGGGTTACGGTAGCGTGCATTTAACTTTTCTGTGTTTTGATAAAATGCACCATGGTGTGTGGTGTGGTGGGTTACGGTAGCGTGCTTTTAAGTTTTCTGCGTTTTGGGAAAATGCATTATGGTGTAATGAACCCTTGTGGTATACGGTAGGCGTCACTGACATCCGGACAGACAGACAGACAGACAGACAGACAGACGCTACGACATTATAGTCAACTAGTCCGACTGCCCCCCGCCTTCGGCGGGGGCCCCGTCCTATCGGAGTATCCAGTTTTCGCAATCACTCGTTTCGCAACTTGTTGACGCGCGATCTCTCTCCCTCCCCATTTCGTAATCATTTCGCAACTGTTTCGCAATCCGGTCACACGCCAGGAATTAGCACTTTATATATAGGTATAGATAGGAACAATTATTGTTTTTTTTTGAAATGGGTACATAGAGATTTGTATAAAAATGTGCTGAAATAGGTAATGCAATTGGAAGAAACAGACATGTTGGACTCTAGAAGAGAGTGCACTGAGAGCAGACACAAAGCAGAGAAAGGAGACGACTCTCACTCGCTTCTTCTCTCCATCGATCCAACCTTATCAATGGCATTTTCATTGTTTATCACGATCTTACCCTTTCCACTTCATTTTTTAAATACCTCATTTCACTTCACTTGGATGGAGACCTCACAATGTTTGGTCTGTGGTATCCCAATCTTTTCGATGCATCTTGGCTTGAACACCTGCAGGTTTGCATGTTGATTCGACAATTTTCCTTTATTTAGCCATCTTACAGAGCCTGCTCAGAGTTCTTCAAGCGAGTCAAGACACTGAGCAGGAAATACCCGTGCAGACAGGGCGATGGACGGTGTCCAATCGTCAGAGGTTTTTTTTTCTTACTTTTCCTAGACTCTACGTGTTCTGCTTTTATAGGCTGTGTTATCAATTGGTACCACGGCAGCAGTTTCACTGGTCTATTTTCTGGACAACGATAGAGGGAGTATAGATAATAGAGGTTGGGTGCGCTGATCCCGTTTCACACTCTATCTCGGTCCGGCGAAATGTCAACCGGCCTCAACTACGATGTTCTGTTTTACAGCAGAAAAGCTGACGTGCAGACGGTGTCGCTACGAAAAATGCATCGCAATAGGGATGGTTTATGACGGACCACTGAGAGTTAGGAGGAGATCGACAGATGTCCCCATTCTACAACGAATAAAGATGGAATCGAAGTGGCATGTACTTTACAAAAAAATACGAAAATTGTGATTCAGAATATTCACAGAACGTCGGCGAGAGCAGGAAATGAGTATAATCAACACAAATGGTTGTCATCGTCAGCATTCGCATCCAACTGAAGTAACTACTGATTGTTTTCATTTGGAGTAAAAAAATATGAACACAGGTAGTCTACGATGTTCATCATTCTACTCGAATGGAGATTTATCGTGTTTTTGTCGAGGAGTCGTATGCGTTCTTCAAACAATGTTTTCCGGAACTAGAAGGGCTAGTTTCTAAAGAGCGAGTAAATTAAGTCGCGTGTGTAGATAAATGAATGCTCTTGCAGGAACTGCTCTTCAAAGAATACATTGGTAACTTGAGCATAGTCGATGGATATCATCGAACAAGACAGATTTGGGGAGAAACGAAGAAATAGTGAGTTTCTTTGCCAATCAGCTCTAAAATGAGAATATTTGAGTTTGATGAGCTCGGTAATGACATGTTATGACATCGAAGGGGCATATTTACGAGAAGGGCTGGACAGGGTTGCCAATGGCGCATTCTTGACAAGGTGAGTGAGACACAAGGTCCGAGAATTCTCATTTTCGAAAATGACAATTCCAGTTGCACAAGAAATTACACAGATGACCAGAATGAGATCCTTCTACCGATCTTCAACAAATGTACTTTGACTGAGCGAGAACACTTGGCATTACTAGTTCTCTCTTTGTGCGAAATTGGTGGGTGGGCATGATCTGATGTTCTTCAATACATTCTTCCAATATTTAGATACCCTGTGTATCTCGGAACAAGCTCTGGCTATTCTTGATATCTACAGGAAAGAAATATTGAAAGAGCTCCAGAAATATTATCGACAGGAATTGGGCCTCAATGATTTTTCAACAAGATTAGGCAATTTAATGAGTCTCAACAACGCAATTAAGGTTACATTTTGTATTATATGTTGATCATTTTCGAGATCGTTTTCCAGGAATGTAATTCGCTCTTCAAAGTATTCTACAGGTTCTACTCAACTATCTTCGATGGTTTTGTCACAGAAAACATGATAAAGGAACTGTTCCTTTAGTCATACAATCGCCAGTATTGCAAAGTCACAATTTTACGCTGAATTGCGTCCACTGAAATGTTTGTCTAGAAGGACTGTAAAAAGGTTCTGCAAACAATTCAAGCTCAATGAAAGAACGAGTCGCTTTGGATCAATAAAAGCACAACTATTGTCAAATGCCAATGAAATATTTGAACTGGAGTGTGCTATGCGCGTGAGCGAGAGTGATAGGTACGCAGAGAAAGAAGGAGCACAGAGGAGGATGAGGGCGAGAGAGAGAGAGAGAGAGAGAGAGAGAGAGAGAGGGAGAGAGAGAGAGAGAGAGAGAGAGAGAGAGAGAAGAGAGAGAGAGAGAGAGAGAGAGAGAGAGAGAGAGAGAGAGAGAGAGAGAGAGAGAGAGACAGACAGACAGACAGACAGACAGACAGCGATTCGCTCTTCATCACTCTTTCCCATCGATCTTTGCTTTAGCAATTGTTTAGCATGTTTCGATTGTCTTCTGTTATTAGTCGGTTTTTCATCACAGAATTGGAAGGATGGAGGAGGCGGGTGGCTCTTCGCAGTGCCTCGTCTGTCGTGTTCCCGTCTGTTCCACTCATCTGGGCATGGAAATTTGCAGGTTTCGAGAATTTCTGTGTCAATGTCATACTCACTTCAGAGCACTTCATCACTTGTCACTTCAGAGCGTGCTCTTCCTTCTTCAAGCGAGCAAAGACGACGGGACGTCAATATCCATGTCGACAAGGTGGTCGACGCTGCGAGACTCTCAAAGGTACGCAACGATACGTGATTGAACTGCCTATCTTCCACTTTTCCAGATGGAAAATTCACATGCAAACGATGTCGCTTTGAGAGATGCATCGCCCTCGGGATGGTGTACGAAGGGCCGATGAGAATGAGGAGAAAACCGAAGGAACCTTCAATTCTGCAGCGCATGAAGATGGAATCGAAGTATCCAATTAATTTTTAAAAACGTTGCTGACCCTGACTTCGAATTGAGAGCCTTCACAGAACGCAGACGCGAGCAAGAGATGAAAATAATCACAAGTCATGGTGGTCACAAGCGACTCCCTCATCCAACTGAGGTGCGCATGATTGTTTGATACTTTTCTAATTCATGATTGAGGAACTGTACGATGTGCATCAAGACACGTGCATGGAAATCTATCGAATATTCATCGAGGAGTCTTACGCCTTCTTCAATAATGTCTTTCCTGCATTTGCAGAGCTTGGTGGACGCGAGCAAGTGGCCTGAATAAGAGTTCAGAGAATTGTATTTTTTTCGCAGGAACTAATCTTCAAAGATTACATTGGCAAAATGAGCATGGTTGAGGCGTACCATCGAACGAGGCAAATCTGGGGAGATACGAACAAATAGTGAGTTGGTGTTTGCAAATATTCATTTAAAAAATCCGCTCAGCATGATGTGTTCCGTTATGACTTGCTATGACATCGATAAACCATGTTTGCCTGAGGAGCAGGCAACGGCTGAAAATGCCGATTTCTTGATAAGGTGAGTTGTATCATCATGAAAAGCTCTTGCATCAGAAAAGCTATCGTAGTTACACGAAAACGTACGCGGAGGACCAGAAAGGGATCTTCATGCCGATATTCAACAAGTGCCTGTGGACGGAGAGGGAGTACTACGCTTTGATGGCACTCGTTATGAGCGAGATTGGTGAGGGAATGATCCTCATGAAGAAAGGAAGTCACTCCTTCAGACATGAACAGCGACATCTCCGAAGAGGCGCAGGACATCCTGGACAGATACAGGATGGACGTATTCCAAGATCTCCAGCTGCACTATCGGAATGAATTGTGCCTCAGAGATTTCGCTACCAGATTGGGCAACTTGATGACGCTCAATCACGCGACTCAGGTTAGTGTCAGCCTCGTCACCCAAGGGAAACTTGCAAATTCAGGAATGCAAGTCTCTCTTCAAAGTGTTCTTCCGCTTCTATTCCACTGTCTTCGACGTTTACATGACCGACAACTTGATACGCGACTTTTTCCTCTGATAAATCGCTTAATGCCGTGAAGTTGTGAAATGCGATGCACGCGATAAAATAGTCTGGGTGTGAGTAGTATGCGCCTATGACGGCGAAACTAACCATACGAGAGAAGAGTGTGGACACACTGTGGAGGGTGTGGAGAAAAAAAGAGGAGAGCCACTCTCGCTCACCTGATGTTTGTATTTCGCCACTTTCGTTTCACTCTGGTGTTACGTGGAGAGAGGCGAGAGACGAAATGGGGGAAGAGAACGAGAGAGCAAGCACGGAGATAAGCGAGAGAAAGAGAGCAAAAGCGATTCCCCCTTGTGTGCCATTGATCGTGTCGCCCTAATCTTCGCAATGTTTAACGTGGAATCGTTATTATCGAGATAATATCCGCAAGTTTTCGTATTCTCGATGGAAGAGGGGGCGAGCAGTTCCTCTCAATGTCTTGTCTGCAGTGCTCCCATATCCTCCGTCCACTTGGGGATGGACATCTGCAGGTCCCCCCCACAGTTGTTAATTGAAATTGTAATTAGCAACGAGTAATTAGTTAATCCGATGATAATGAAGTCTCAACCATCTCAGTCAGCCAATTTTCTTCACAATATTCTGATATTCCAGAGCGTGTTCGTGCTTCTTCAAGCGAACCAAATCGCTCGGTCGCCAGTACGCTTGCCGACTTGGCGACCGGAAGTGCACTGTTGCGAAAGGTGCATTTGCTCACTGAATTTTTGTAAATGTGCTCATCAGATGGTAAATTCGCCTGTCGAAGCTGTCGCATGGACCGATGCATTTTGGTTGGACTCGCCTACGAGGGACCATTGAGAGTCAGAAAGAAGACACTTCCTATTCTCGAGCGAATCAAAGCGGAAGCGAGGTCAGATTGGATAAGCAAAAAATGCAGCAAGCATGAGATTCAGTGCGTGCATCGAAAAGCGAAGAATGCAGGAGCTGGAATTGATTATTAGACATGGAGGGCACAAACGACATCCCTATTCAGAGTGCTTCGGAATGGTGAGAAAATCGACTTGAATTGTTTCAAAACCACTTCCAGGAACTCTATGAAATGCACCCTGCAACAATTATGGAAATATATCGGATATCCATTGTTGAGGGCTACGAATTTTTCAGAAATGTGTTCCCTTCCTTTTCTCAAGTCAGTGATCGAGATCAAGTTAGTTAGTCGCTGTAGGAATCGAAATATGCATTGATTCCTTTCAGCAATTGATCTTCAAGGACTACGTGGGGAAGGTATCCTTGCTTGAGGGATACCACCGATCTCGCCAAATATGGGATGGAATCAATAGAAAGTGAGAAGCAGAATAAATTGTTAAAAATTATCCCTCGTCAGCATGATGTGCTCTGTAACAACCTACTGCGACTTGAGCATGGAAGAAAAGAGCGGAGATGGAAGCTCAATAGTCAGGTGAACAATTGAAACTATGATTGGATGGTTAGTATCTTGAATGATTGGTAACTCGAGAAATTTGACAAATACCGTCTAGCAATACGACACATTTCAGTTTCGCTAAATCAATAGCCGAAGAGCAGAATGCAGTGTTCCTCTCGATCTACAACAAGTGCTCCATCACGGAGAATGAATACTACGCATTGCTGGCATTACTTATGTTTGAGCTTGGTATGTGCATCTTTTCAATCAATATTACAAAAGAGCTACACTAGACACATCTTGCGAAATTTCTGAAGAATCTCAAGATATTTTGGATCAATATCGATCCGAAGTTCTTTACGCTCTCCAGTGTTATTATCGTTACGAGATGGGATTGAATGACTACTCGACGAGATTGGGAAACTTGATGAGCCTAAATCACGCCATTCAGGTTCGGTTTCTACTCGTTAATTACGAAATCAGTTGTTCAGGAATGCAAGTCGCTATTCAAAGTCTTCTTCAGCTTTTACACAACTATATTCGACGTATTTATGACGAACACTTTGCTAAAAGACTTTTTCTTGTAATTCACGAGTTGAATAATATTCGTGGAGCAGAAACTCCCACATGAAGACTGAAAGACTAGAGCGAAGAAATTGAGGTTATGCTTTTTTCCTAACCAAATATGATAAGGCAGTGCGCTCTCATTTTGCATAATATGTGCTCCCTAATCAAGTGAATATTTTAGAAAGTGATTAGATGATCTTTTATCATGGGTTTGGGTGTTATCCACTTCCCGTCAGTCGGATATCGAATTCATGAGAATCGAGGGAGGGATTGTTACTTCCTTGTTGCAAAGAACACACCGACCCCTGAATGGATCGATGAAGGAGGAGGGATGAGTGGATAGGAGGACGGGGGGGGGGGGGGGGGGCTTACCTATGACTGATAGGATGGCAATGGCGAGGATGGAGGTGATGATCACTATTTTCATGCAGTTTTTCTTCCTTCCCTTCACCTCTCCTCCTCCTCCTCCTTCTCCCCCTCCTCCTCCTCCTTCGACATCTTCCTCTCCTTCCTCTTCTCTCTTCTTCATCGCCTTCTCCTTCATTTTCTCCATTCTATCCTCCTGCTTGCTCTTCTTTGTATCTCCTCCCTTCAATCGATAAATGAATTACCGTATTCCTCCTCTCTACTCAACCTGAGATGACTCCTGTTCCTCTTTGTCTCGTTTCCTCTTCTTCCGATCACTTTTCTCTTCGTCCTTCTCTCTCTTACTATTCTTCTCATTCTTCTTCCTTGTATCCTTTGATGATTTTCCCTTCCTCTCCTTGCTCGATTTCTTCTCTTTACTTGATCTACCGGAGATAATCGACTTCCCAGGAGCAGTCTTCTGAATCATGCACCATGCCTTTATCTCCCTCTCTACTTTCTCTTCTCACTTCATCAGGATCTTCATCGTCCTTATTCGTCGAGGATGACATTGGTGGAATTTGTGACTGCACTTTCGATGCACTCGATGCAGGATTTGCTGAAAAAGTCATGCCTCGATCGTTCCTTCTACCGTACTCCTCACCCTGACTTTTTTCTCCACACAAGGGTCCCTCGAAACCTCCATTCTTCCTGTCTGCCCATTTGTTGTTTTGCGGTGGAGGGGGCGGAGGTTGAGTCTTCTGCTTGAATGGAATCCCCCCAGAAGGACTGAAGAAACAGGATGGGTACTGTAGGAAGGCATTAATTGGAACATACTTGAATGGGTTTCCCTTGCTGCAGTTGATCTTTCCGCCTGGGAGAACGGGCGCTTCTTCATCTTCAGGAGGGCGAGCATCGTTCTCGTTGTCGAGTGATTCGTACGTCTGGAAAGAGGGGAGGGGGGAGAGAGAGTTGGGGAGAGAGAGGGGGAGAGAAGGAGAGAGAGGGGGAGGATAGGAAAAGGGGGGGAAGAGGGGGGAGAAGGGTTAGTGGAGAGGAGGGGAGGGAGAGGGACTGGGGAGGAGGGGAGAGAGGAGGAGAGAGAGAGAGGGGGGAAGAGAAGGGGAGAGAAGGGGGAGAGGAGGAAAGGGGAGGGAGAGGGGAGGGGGAGGGGAGGGAGAGGGTAGGAGAGAAAGTGAAGGAGGGCCTACCATGGTTGAGTAGCGACGAGTGAGGGAACCGCCCGGGAGGGAGGAGAGAGCTACGAATGAATGGAGAACGACGAGAATGATTGAAGATGCTGGGCATAGTCAAATAAGCACTTATGATAATTGGTTCCCCCGAATCGAAGAGATCGTTTGAAGTAAACAACTAAATTATGCAACAAATGTTTCTATAAACAAGCAAATATCCGAAAAAATTGTTTTGCTACAATTCACTCACCTGTTGACTTCGCAAAGCTAGGATATGCTCCATTTTTTACTATATATCATGCAATGCAGTAACGCTGCTGACCATAGCAGGAAACCTCGAGAGCACATCGCAGATGAGGGAAAATTTTGTTTTTCTCACAAACAATGTCGCACTATAGCTTTTATCTGTAAAAATAGTTTCATTTGCGCACACGATCCTGATATTTGTGTCTATCACTCAAGTCACAAATCACAAGGCATAAGGCGTCATTAAGATGAGCTGTAAAGTTCTCAGTGTATTTCTCGGTAAATATAACCTTTATTAACAGGTTCGATAATACCGGCGAAAGGTATGGGAGTAGTCATTGTAGTCATTCTCGACGATGCCGAATGCCATTCACTTCCTAGCATCCTACTACTCCATCCTCCTCCTCATCGGATGTTCCACTAATTCACTAATTGTATAATAGTAACAACGATCCGAACCAGGTTCTAGCTAATGGGGGTTGAATCTCGATTATAAATCAATTGCAGAACACTTCACAGCACCTGCGCCATCCTCATCGCCTTCTGTGCTTTCTCGGATATTATTCATCTGGTCAATGACAGTAATCTTGTTTCAATGATCATCACTTTTCCAGCTAGGACATCTGCCGAAAATAATACCGATTTTCGAAGGCAGAATGGAGATTTCAAGTCTCGCCTGCTCTATAGCGCAGGTAGAATAACACGAATAGACGTTCAGGCGATTTCGGTGGAGATGATTATTTGGTTGCGTAATAAAGCCTATTGAAATTTCAAAATACGAGTGGCACACTATAATCTGGCTTTAGTTCTGGCTCGGACTTTACCATTTATACAATGATATAATGTTAGACAATATTCAGGACATTTTCAGGTTATTCCAAACTTCGGATTATCTGCTGGAGTCATCATCGTCCTTCTAATTTCACTCGACCGATTGTTGTCCATTCATTTCTCGCCTTCTACAATCAATAAGCACGCGCGACTAATTCTGACGGTAGCCAACATTCTCAGCAATATCTCATCATTTCTCAGTGTCATACCATCGCAATCATTGCTTATGCTACGCTTCAATACGCATTTGCTTATCTGTACTTCGAGGAAAGGTAAGGCGTATTCTTAGACCAGGAAGTAAACAATAAAGAGTTCTAGAAATGTTATCTGCAATCCACCAGAAATATATCACGGTCGAGGGAAGGAACTGTGGGGGATCACTTCACTGAGTGTCATCGCCCTCTCCATAGTAGTCTACTATGCTGTTTGGAGAGAATTGGCCAGCAATGGAGCGAGAAGTGAGACAACTCGTGAATCGCGGGTAGGCGGGCCAGTAGTTAGTGGTAGGCGGCTACTGGTGGTGTTTCGCCGCCTACTACATGCTACGCGGCCGCCTACCAAGTGCTACTGGCCCGCCTACCCGCGATTCACGAGAATGGGCAACGAACATTTGGTTGATTTCGTGTTTCAGCGGACCTCAACCACTCCCGACGCGTATTTCGATCCGTTTTCGCAGTGATGTGCACAATAATTCTCGGATGGTTCCTGACTATGACTATTATTGTCATAGATCGATTTGTGCTCGATTTGCAAGGTGATGAATGTGAATTCTTTGTTCAACATCGATGATCAGGTCGATGGATGTACATCGGAGAGGAGGTGGCGGGCATTCCTGCCAATACAGCACTCACCCTCAACTGCCTCGTTCTCTACTCCACTTCAGTTGAATACCGTCGTGCATTCCGAAGGCAGCTTCGAATGATACCCCTCGTCGGAAGATTATTCGGCAACACGAAAGTATTCAACCTTAGCTTAGAAACAACCATGACGACAACCACCAGAATGTGAACTTCCATGCAACCTCATTTTTTCCAAACTTGCCTGTGCTTTTTTTCCATTTTTTCCAAATTATGGCATTTTTTCGCGAGATGCATGTACACTATCTCCATTAACACACAAACAGGACTTCGACGTCCTATCTAGTTGCAGGCCTCACTGGATGAGCCAACCCCACCGTTGTCGTCTCTTTGTGAATATAAAATCGCATTACATGGATATTCGCGCTTATTTGCATTTTTCCTTGGAAGGTTATACGTTGGGGTAATTCGCCTCCCACAATTCGAAAGTCTGAACCTCAGGGCGAAAATATAAAAATATAGGAATATAAACGATCACGTTTGGAACCAATGAATCGCTCGAGCGTTCTTTGGTCCACTCGATCCCTTCTTATCTCCTTATCTGAAATCGACTCTCGTCTATTCGTGCTGAGATGTCCATTCGTCTGCGTGCCGAATGGAATCAACGAGACTCAAGTGGCTGCTTGGAGCAGTCGGAGGGGGGCTCATCTGCTATTCGGTATGCTAACTTCGACAATTATCATACCTCAAACTGCGTCTTGACAAGGATTTAGAGCACGCCCTGACAAACACGCGGGTGTTAATAAAACAATTGGCTTTAGATCTACCGAGTGCTGTTCGCACCTGCAAATGGAGAGTGGCTTGCAGTCGGACGTGTGGGCACCCTTCACATCTACCCAGTCAAGTCTTGCTATCGAAAAGAGGTTAATTTCAACCTTTCACTCAACCTCTCCAAGCGCTTGAAGAACGAGGGTTAATGGCTATTTCTGTGTTAGTTAGTGACTAATTGTTCGTATTAGTAAATTAATATTTGGTTATTAGTTAATGACTAATTGTTCGGCTTTTGCTAACTTAGCATACTTAGCATTTCCTCTTAGGTTGATTTCCTCCACTGTCGCGATGGTGGTGTCTCTCACGGCGAGCACTTCGATCGACAGTTCGTCGTCATCGACGAGGATTCTGAGATGATGTGCACTGCGAGGCAAATCCCAAAGTTGGCCATACTCAAGGTTAGACTTGTTTTTGTGATCGAACGTGAAAAGGCGTCAGCATGATAACGAAGGTGTAGATCACTCGGGGAAATCCTTGACAGGTCGACGTTTGTGCACGATTTCTCACAGTGACCACGCCCGAAGGAGCAAAGGCCACGGTTAATCTGGAGGAAGTGGTGGAGAAGAAAGAGTGGAGGAATGCAATGTTAGCGTAGCATTTAGAAAGAAAAACATGAAATGCGTTTCAGTCTGCGAAAAGGACAGAGCTCAATGGGTCTCGATTGTGGCGAGGAGATTGCCGACCTTCTGAACCAGTATTGCCAAAGCATTTATGGTAGCTTCTTCATGATAACGTATAGCCGGAATACTGTTCTCAGGCGTTCGAATGCTCTATTATCCTCCTACGAACAAGTCCAAAGTTGATCTACTTTCTTGGATATGGAAGTTGATCGGTTCTCGAAATCCGGTTAGATCTTTTCTTAGTGAACTTCGTACTTCCTCGTCTAAATTGCAATCGCCGACCAGCGAAACGATCTTGCACTTCCACTCAGAGATCAAACGTCCTCCCCCAGCCAAAACCTGATAAATTCAAGGTTTCCTACGTCGAAAAATCGCCTTTCTACGTCATTACCGAATCGTCATTAGCGTCGTTGAACGAGAGATTGGATCGACCGGTATGACTAGTTTCCCGTGCGATAACATGTGCATCGTGTTGACAATGCATGCAGTACTTGTATTTTCACGTATAACTTGTTGTGAAGACAAAAATAGATGTAGTATTACGTTGAGGTGACCGCTGCCAACTTCCGTCCGAACATCGTTATCGAAGGAAACACAGCATGGGATGAGGATAGATGGGCGCAGGTCAAATTTGGTGACGAGACGGTGCTCAACTGTGATCAGCTGTGCACTCGGTGAGTAAAGATGTTGAAATAAGAAAAAGACAGCCAAGGTGTTGACCATATGTGATTAAATCACGAAAGAAAGCTCAGTGGTGAACAAAAGAGACCAATAATGGCAGATGCACGGTGACGACAGTGGATCCAGAGAATGGCACGAAGGATGCAGCGATGGAGCCTGTGAAGACGATGAGGGAGTGAGGGAATCATAGTGGCCTGCCTACGAAAATGCCTTCCAGTTTCCGCCCCGTCCCCGATGGAAGATTTGTCAACGGAAGGACTGGGCCTGTATTCGGAATCAATGCATCCCTCGAAGCACCTGGGCTCATTAGAAAGGGACAAATAGTCTATGTGAAGTATAAATAGATAAAGTGGAAAGCATCGTATCACTACGTACATCAGTTGTTTTCAACTGATGCCTTCTGAAGAAGGCCAAAGAACTCGGGCTTCATTTTATCTGGTTTATCACTGCACAACAGGTCAGAAATGGTAACATTGGATGAACTTGAGAATGTTGTCTATGGGTGGGCAAATTCGTCGTCGTGAGAAAGGGGGAACACGGTGATGGCCTCCGAGTATGGCAGAGTTGTACGAAATGGCAAACAAAATTATGGCAATATTTAAATCATCCCAGGAGCCTTCGTTCTAATGGTTGCTTGGTATCCATGGTATCCGGTCGCTCTATCAGATATCGTATCCTTTTTCGCGCGCCGACTCGCGCAGCTCTTTAAACATCAATTATTCTTGGGAGATGAATGGAAATGGCAGTGGAAATGGCAACACTTAGTTGTACATGAGTCAACTCACTGAGTATTGCATGGGCGATCTTCTTCCTCGCTCCAACCGTCGTCACTCCGATCTCCTTCAGGCTCTGCTCATCAGACAGCAACAGTGCACGCATGTCCATCTGCAATCATAATTACATTTCATACAAAGTGAATCTATTTTATAAATGGACACAGTCAGCTTATTGCACTGCTGAGTCGCTCAGATAATCGAAATATGTCCATGGAAAGAGGCCATGAAAGGCGAACCTCCTGTGCCCTGAACTGGGGCAGGTACTCGCTGCATCCAATCTGAGCAAGGACCATCGCCGGATCGACGAAGACGTCGATGTCCCAGGGTAGGTCAGTGGAGAGCGTGTGAGGTGCTGCCTCGAAGAGAGAGGTGGAAGCAGCGAAGGACGTCGCTGCAAAAGTGCCATAGAATATGCCAGTTTGTCCAAAAGGTGGGCAAAAGTTGAAAAACCAATGGAAAGTAGACGCACGTTGTGGTTTCTTCTTGATGGAGGGCATCCGTTGCTTGCGTGAGAAGTCGAGAGTGGAGCAATTGTAGGCGTTCGGGTCGAGCTCCTCGTCTTCCAGCACTGAGGCGAGTCCTCCCTGAGGCGCATCAAACATTCAGGGGATACGATTGTAAACTTTGAACTCAGTGTGTCATAGACTTGTTGGTCAACTGCTCCCCTCCCGATTGGACTTGTAACATGTCAAGCTGTGCGTTATAGAAATATCGTACCGACTAGTGATGCCAAATCGGCGCGCGCTGTCCTCGTATCACGCGCTCTCTCGCTCTGTCTGACCCGTGAGAGAGCGTGTGAAACGAGGAGAGCGCGCGCCGATTTGACATCACTAGTACCGACGAGGGCGAGAACATCTTCCGTGCTGCGTGTTTCGCGTACTCATCCGAGTCCTTGAAACTGTTTCTGCAAAAACGAATTGTTTCTAGATGAAATCTCCAAACTCTTGCTGAAGATAAGCCACCAAACCTTATGATTGTTTCTAACTATCTCAGTTCCAACGAAGTAAATGAGTAATTGAAAAAGCTACAAACCTGAACAGCTGATCTTCTTCATCTTCCAAATTCTCATCGACGGCTCTATTCAATTCCTGTTGATCGAGTGCTGCCTGAAATCTCATCGAGATGTGCGCCATAATTCGCCGAAATTGGGAGCTTAATGAACCTTGATGAGCTCAGCTGGAAGTGAAGCAGAGAAGCCGTAGCCAGACCAGAGATCAGTCGGGTAGCGAACGTGGTGAAATGAGGCGTCCAGGACCGCTAAATGGCACGTATTGGCACTGCGCAGGGTGAGAACTAGTAGAGATGTGATATATTTTCCGTCTGAGCATATTTTAAATCTGATTAAAAATTGATTCGATGTCACCTCTGTTAGCAGCTAGCAACATCTCCTGTCTGGTCATTTCATGCTTGTGGTGCGGTTCTTCAGGCACGCTCTCGATGCGGTCCTCCTTCCACAGTTCGCTGAGACCGAAAGAACTTTTAATTATCGATCGATATGAGACTAACGCGTTCTTATTGAGTTCCTTGGCCGATTTGAGCAGTGAATGGGCGATGGGCGAGTCGTCGGGGTCCGGAGAGCGGAAGGCGTCCTGAACATGGGAGACAGATAGTGCACCGAAGAAGTACTAAGAAGAAAAGCTCTCACATTGCAGGAGGCTCCGAACCCGTTTCCACTGCTCACGAGTAAGTTGGCGGATGCCTTGGGAAGCGACATCGCGTCGCTGGTCGCCTCAGCAATGCTCTTCAGCAGCTGATCTTCGGGAGAATAATAGCTGTAATTAGTTATGATTACTAATTACTACCAAAATCGTAATATGCGGGATGAATTGAGGAAGTCTCGTATGCAACTACTGAGATATGTTTAGGCGTACTTGTTGGTAACTGGTGCAGCTCCTTCCCTCCTCTTCGTCTCCTCAAGACCGAGTACGCGTTCTCTCGCCAGATACAGAGACTCCACGTATTCCTCGATCGTTCGCAGAATAACAACCTTTAATTGTGAGATTCAGCGCACCAATAATCATCATTTTACAGCAAATTTTCACAGGCCCCGCCCATTTGTTGCACCGACCATGAAAATTTCACAATTTCGCCGAAGAACTCACCGTGTGATCAACATTCTGTGCTCCATTCTTCTTCTTCGTCGTCATCTCGACGTCGAAGGCTGCTTCGATGGCTGATTCATCAGCAGGAACGCCATCAGTGCGGCAATCGAAGCTCAGCGCGACGGGCGTATGCGACTGAATCAACCACTTTGAGGTTTACACTCATTTGGACAGTTTTTGAGAGAGTTTGTGTATTTGAACTATTGGGGTGTCCGGAAAGTTCGTATAATTTTTTGTTTTTATTTTTTATTCAATGCTTTACAATTCTCAGTGACCAATGTATGCCCCCCTTCTTTCTCACTACCTCCCTCCAGCGATTGGGCAGGGTCTCGATTCCTCTCTTCCAGAATGCGGGTTTCTTCGAGACCGCCCAGTTCACGAAAGCCCTCACAACTTCATCTCGATTCTTGAACTTCTTTCCTTTGCAGAAGTCAGAGAGAGAGCGGAAGCAGTGGCAGTCGCATGGGGAGAGATCCGGGGAATACGGTGGATGGGGAATCCTCTCGATCTTCAGCTCGTCCATTTTCTTCTGGGTCATCTTCGCTCGATGTGGGCGAGCATTGTCCATCAGAAGAAGATTTTTGCCCTGGTTCAGGAGTCTGGGAGGGACTCTGATCGCGACATCTTCCAGTTGTTCAGAGAAGAGGTCGGCATTGATGCTGGTACCAGGGGCGAGGATCTCCCAGTAGATGGGACCGAGCACTGAGTAGAAGAAGCAGAGGAGTTCCTTCTTTCCGTGCTCTTCCTTCTTCGGGACGGGCGTGGGCTTCTCATCTGCATCCACCCATTGCAGTCTCCTCGCAGGGTTATCGTACGTGATCCACTTCTCATCTGTAGCGATGATGGAATTGACCCATCGAAGATTGGATCTACGATGGAGTAATTCCCGACAGACTTGAACACGATTTTTCAGCTGTTCGGGGGAGAGGTCATGGGGAATCACTTGTGGGAGTTTCGGCTTCTTCCCAGATCGATGGAGGATATCGGACACCGTTGATCTGGGAGTACCAGTATCCTTCTTCAACTCACGCACACTGGCCATGGGCTTGCGCTTCAGTGTGCGGAGAACGAGAGGCTGATCGAGGGAGGGAGGGCGTCCAGAGCGGGGTTGATCATCGAGACCAAACTCCCCTTTCTTGAAGCGGGAGAACCACTTATAGCAGAAGGGTATGGAGGGGGCGTCAGCTCCTACCGACTGGGCCTGGGCAGAGTGGGCCTCCTTCACGGATCGGCCAAGACGGTAGTAATGAAGTAAAACTGCTCGGAGGTAGAGATGGGAGTCCATCACAAGAATCAATGTAGCAACTAGGAGACTGATTAAATCCTCTCACTACTCAACGTCAGAATGATGCAATACATTGTTGACAAACAGATTGCGCAATCACTGCATTTGATCGGGAACTGACTTTTTTCCGAAGCATTATACGAACTTTCCGGACACCCCAATAAAATCAGCGAAGAGGGCAAAGAAAAGGGCAAGGTACCAAGATGAACGCTCGTATGCGCATGATGCCCCGTAGTGATCCGAGGAGGAAAAGAGAGCGACAGTCGTGGGCGAACTCAGCTCGCACGTTCTCGAAACGAGATAACTCGTGTGTCCTGCGATTTTGCTCTAGAATTATTTTTCGTTAATCTCTGCTAATTGTTTACACTTTGGTCATTGCACTCTAATCGGCGAACTTCTCTACTATATGGTATCCACTGGACGAAATTAGCAGCCGTGTACTACTACTAGCAAAGATAGAGATACCTCGAGATGATATCCGTGCGTGGTCCCTTCATCCAGGGCAGTCTCATGTCGAACCGCAATTCAGGAGTCCATCTCTGGCCCACGTGATACGCGAGTGCGGCCACGACAATTTCCACACTCTCCTGCCAATTTCATGTTTTTTCGTAAATATTTTACCCAATGCATATTCTAATTTCGTGGAAAGATAAATTCAATAGGTTGCACTTTGATTGTAGAATATCAATATAAAAGTCTACCTCCATAGAAGCTGCGTCTTTCTCTGGGGCTCGCAGCGACACTAGCCACATCGATGAAATCGGAATGACAGCGGCTGTGACCTGGGAAATATAGATGTGAGCAGAAGCCCAATTAATTTTGTAGAAAAATTCAAGATATCGTCTGAATACGTACTGAGGGCATGAGTGTTGGCATGGGCGGAGGTGCAGGAGAGAACCACGGAATTTCGAAGCTGATCACGATTAGGCATTCCGACTGCAAATTAAAATTGAACACCTTACTCAGCTGATCATTGGTAGGGAAGAGTTTCGAATTGCGTCATCTTTTGAATCAACAAGATCTAATGAATTAATCGTTGTCCTTTCTCACCCTTAGTATGGATCTCGCCCTCTCGACTTGCAATGGCGAGCCCGTGATGGAGACCTGGTCAGACTTCGTTGCCTCTTCTAGGGGATCCCTGCAATTTATTGTACCTATGACTTCAACAAAACTCGACGGATTGTCTCACAATGAATTGTATCTGTTCGAGTCGGGGAAGTGGATGTGGCAGGCAGTCTCCTGCATGATCCTCTTGCTCCCCCTTCCTCCTCTTCCAATGATGTGCGAGTGACTCTCATGCGGAAGAAGGATCTTCAGCGTCACTCGGTCACGCTGAAACCACAGGATTCTACAGTCAATATTGAACAAATAAAGATACGTCTGTTGTGATCGCAATAGATCAATTTTCGCATCACTTTTGCCAATTCGTTGATTACTCATCTCACGAGATCAAATGTCGTAAACGCTCACTCTTCTCTGCAGCGTTGCGGAAATCAGCTGACGTGCGCTATCTACTTGCTCCGCACTTCCGATGATCTTCACGAACGGATCCTCAAATTATTGCAATTTCTTCGCCATAACGCCTACTGTAGCCCGCCACTAACCTTTTTAGTCTTAGCTCCAATCTTGAGCTGATTCGGCCAGAGAATCGTCGCTCCCGAGAGCGACTCAACTTTGTCGAAGAAATCTACTGCATTGGGCAGCACGATATCCGTACCGTACACCGGCTGACCTGGATGCTATCGATAAATGATTTTGCTACCTCGAATCGCACCCGTGATCATTGCCTCTAACCGCTTCCGGTCCACTTGCAGCTTCTCTCCGCTGTCGGGATCGTCGTCTTCGTTCATTGCGAACGCCTGAATTCCGTCTGTTTTCACGAATTACGCACATGAAACGACGACGAACGGAAGGGTGTGGTGAGGGGAAGTCAACGAGAGAAGAAGTGATAGAAATGCGATAAAAGAGCGTGCGCGGCCAGCGAACGGACGTCCCGTGACACTATCGATAGCGGTCGACATAATTCATTTCCTTCTCACCTCCCATCTTCTCACCTCCTCCACCTCTTCCTTCCCCCCTGCACACTTTCCCAGTTGATCGATCAATTCGACGAATATCGAGGAGAGAACAGCAGTATATTCGAAAAGGAAGAGAAAAAACACGCTAAACACTTATCAGCAGCAACTTTCGATTGCGAAAAGCAGATCGCGAGAGTGAAGGAAAGTCGGCTATGGAGTGAAAGCTGTCGGTCCGAGAGCGGGGAAAGCTCAGCGCATATCCCAGTACTTGATAGATCTTTGCTGATATCTCGTGCCTCAAACGAACTGTTTTATCATGTGAGAAACGTTTATTCATTCGAGCGAAATATGTAAACAAACATGCTTTCACTTCGCGAGATTCGAACCTCCATCTGCTTTGTGAATTACCATTGCTGTATCTATGTTTTCCGATGTATTTGCTTTGACATGGAATCGAGATTTCGCCCCCTACATACTAGAGTAACTTGTCTCTTTACACTGTGTTGATGATCTATTAGATGAATCACTCGAATGGGCAGAGCAACTACTAAGCAACCAAGGCAAGAGATACGAACACTAACAGGCTAAGACATCGACATACATTCGTCATGTGAATCAACGTTACCCGACGAGAGCTATGACCTCTAGGAATAAACTAACCCCCCGGTAATCGCCTCGCCAGGTACGGTAGGATACGGTATAGTACATCGATTAGGGCGTGGACCTCGTGAATTGGGTGGGGGGGGGGATAGAGGCGATATGAACACGCACAAACTAGGAAGCTGCGCGACCTTGAGAGGCGAACGCTCGATTAGTAGGGATGGATGTGGAGAGATGGGATCGAGTACGATGGGTTGAGAAGGAATCGACTGCTCGGTTTATCCGTGCGTGCGATGATTTCCAGATCGACGAGCCATCAGTTTGAACATGGAGCAATACTGCTTCAGATCACTGAAATTAGGCAAATTTCGTATTCGTTCCATTCATCTTCGCTCGAATTTCTCTCGATCAGCTAATGATTAGGGTAACCCCAATTGGGCTTTTTGGCCCAGTTGGGCTACTACTTTCAAGTATGTTTCATGCGCGAGTTATGCATGTACTATATAACGCACATGAAACATACTTGAAAGTAGAAGCCCAACTGGGCCAAAAAAAGCCCAATTTGGGGAAAACTACTAATGATGCATCTTTTCCGAAGCAAAACGATGCAGTTTTTTTTAAATATTTTCGAAAAGCTGTAGAAGGAAGGGCATAAACGTACGTGAGTCCCGCATTGACTGAACACTCGCAGACTTCGCCTGCTTGTCTCTTCCATTGCATTCTCTTCGTGCACGTCCTGAGAGACGCCTGCGCCTTCGCATCGGAGATGAGCGGCTGACAACTGAGACAGGAATCGATCACTCCCTCCCTATCTCCCACCTCCGCTAATTTGATAGCATCAACAAGTAACTCTAGTGGAAAGCAGAGGGAACGAGGCGGTATCCCACTTGGGAGCTACCGTGTTTTGTGAGTGATAAGATCTCAAAAAAAATAGATAGAATTGCTTCGATCGAAAGTGCAAGAATTGGAGAAGTATAGACGAACCCTAGTCGATCGAAGCAGTATCCGTCTCGGTTCTTCTCGATGAAGCAATCCTTGACGCAAGTGGCGAAGACTCCCGCAGCGTCGAGATAGTGCTTGATTGGAGCAATCAGCGCCTGAATTTCAATGCATTCAATTCATTTCAATTCATTTATCCACCACGAGATAAGACCGGGTAGCAGAGGGTAATCTTCGTGAGGTTTTGGCAGATATCCGACGTTTTTGGTTGTCGGTTTGGGGATTGAGGCATTAGGGGGGGGGCAGCAGGTTGGCAGGCAAGATTATAGACGTAAAAGAGATGTTGAATTATCTACTGAGAATTAAGGAAATTCATAATTAAAGCAACGCCACTTCCACATGCGTTAGCTACACTTATTTGAAACCGGTGGTAATTACTGAAGTAGATGATATTCTAGACGAATCAATTTTTTGCCATTGCTCGATATTCCGTCAGGTGCACAATCGTGTGGACGCAATTCGCACCTATGGATCAATTTAGAACCAGAGTATTTGCAAATTTGGGTACCAATTCTAACTATAGTTGGAACTCTGATGATTTGTTGTTGATATTTGTTAACCTCTAATTTATGATCTCAAATAGGTCACGAGATACTTACAGCGCATGTTCAAAACACCGTGCATTCAGCGAAAGATTGGCAAAGGGACCCGAACGCCGAATTCACAAAC
This sequence comes from Pristionchus mayeri, assembly GCA_036245805.1. NCBI lineage: Eukaryota > Metazoa > Nematoda > Chromadorea > Rhabditida > Neodiplogasteridae > Pristionchus > Pristionchus mayeri. The sequence goes on along the minus strand of BTRK01000004.1, from coordinate 5,167,242 downwards.
ATTTTTCAAAGAATTCATTGAAGAATAGCGAACTTGTCTATGAATGTAAATGCGAAGAACACCTATCTAGTGCCACTCAACTTGTCGTTTGACAAACATTCGCTCTCGAATCGGTCCGAAGGGGGGGGGGGAAGGAGGATGGAGTACTCACAGCGAGAGTTCCCGTGGGCGGTTTATTCAATCGCTGCTCTCCATTCGTGAAAATGGAAGCAATCGACGTCTTGGGGATCATCGGGCCATTCTGGTGATTGACGCATCTTCAATTGCATTGTTGTTAAAAAAATATGTTGTTCAAAAACATATTTTGATCGAAATGTACATACGAATCGACTCGATGCGAGAAGCAGTTGATGAAGTTATCGACAATCTCCAGTTTATCATCAAAGCACTGACGCAGATCGTCTGGCTTATCCGTAATCTCCAAAGATGTTTTACTTTATTATATTGTTTTACTTTATCATCTTGAATATGCTCATGACACCTATTGGGGTGTCCGGACAGTTCGTATAATTTTTTGTTTTTATTTTTTATTCAATGTTTTACAATTCTCAGTGACCAATGTATGCCCCCTTCTTTCTCACTACCTCCCTCCAGCAATTGGGCAGGGTCTCGATTCCTCTCTTCCAGAATGCGGGTTTCTTCGAGACCGCTAAGTTCACGAAAGCCCTCACAACTTCATCTCGATTCTTGAACTTCTTTCCTTTGCAGAAGTCAGAGAGAGAGCGGAAGCAGTGGTAGTCGCATGGGGAGAGATCCGGGGAATACGGTGGATGGGGAATCCTCTCGATCTTCAGCTCGTCCATTTTCTTCTGGGTCATCTTCGCTCGATGTGGGCGAGCATTGTCCATCAGAAGAAGAATTTTGCCCTGGTTCAGGAGTCTGGGAGGGACTCTGATCGCGACATCTTCCAATTGTTCAGAGAAGAGGTCGGCATTGATGCTGGTGCCAGGGGCGAGGATCTCCCAGTAGTTGGGACCGAGCACTGAGAAGAAGAAGCAGAGGAGTTCCTTCTTTCCGTGCTCTTCCTTCTTCGGGACGGGCGTGGGCTTCTCATCTGCATCCACCCATTGCAGTCTCCTCACAGGGTTATCGTACGTGATCCACTTCTCATCTGTAGCGATGATGGAATTGACCCATCGAAGATTGGATCTACGATGGAGTAATTCCCGACAGACTTGAACACGATTTTTCAGCTGTTCGGGGGAGAGGTCATGGGGAATCACTTGTGGGAGTTTCGGCTTCTTCCCGGATCGATGGAGGATATCGGACACCGTTGATCTGGGAGTACCAGTATCCTTCTTCAACTCACGCACACTGGCCATGGTCTTGCGCTTCAGTGTGCGGAGAACGAGAGGCTGATCGAGGGAGGGAGGGCGTCCAGAGCGGGGTTGATCATCGAGAGACCAAACTCCCCTTTCTTGAAGCGGGAGAACCACTTATAGCAGAAGGGTATGGAGGGGGCGTCAGCTCCTTCCGACTGGGCCAGGGCAGAGTGGGCCTCCTTCACGGATCGGCCAAGACGGTAGTAATGAAGTAAAACTGCTCGGAGGTAGAGATGGGAGTCCATCACAAGAATCAATGTAGCAACTAGGAGACTGATTAAATCCTGTCTCTACTCAACGTCAGAATGATGCAATACATTGTTGACAAATAGATTGCGCAATCACTGCATTTGATCGCGAACTGACTTTTTTCCGAAGCATTATACGAACTTTCCGGACACCCCAATAATATATTTCATGCTGCTTTCTACATTCTAATTTCCTCGCTATGGGTCACCTTATTGAAGTGGGAGAAGCACGGGTAGGTGCACGAATCCGCCTGCTTCTTCATCTCTTCCGTGCATTGCAACTTAAATATACCATTAATTTACGAGCAGTCGCCTGACTCTCCTCAGCTTGCCCGCTCTCTCGTATCTTTGACTGGCGAGAGAGCGTGCAAACTGAAGAGAGTCAGAACATTGCTCTAATTTACTGATTATTTCATCAAATTTCGAACCTGTTCTTCGCAACTGCATTGCCTCACGAAGACTCCTTTAATCCGAGATTCGCTGAGGATGGCCGATCCTTCGCTTCCCAGCTAAAATGAACGAATGGACTTTGGCTTTCGCAAGTTTAGAGATCCCTTGGTCTATCCCATTGTCTCTGTGGTTTCATCAGCGCGCGCATTCTTTCTCCGATCCCTCGTGGTCTTCTCAGCGCATTTTCTGGTTTGCCATTGTTCGCCTCTTTCTCTTTTCATCGTACTAAGAATTGAGCGGCGCCTCTCTACAAATCGCTTTTCATCTCTCTGGAAACGCGCTGATCCTTCGATAATCGGAGAGGAACTCGAGAAGAGGAAGGGAAACGAGTTTAGAGACGATGCCTACTCAGAAAAGTGAAGGCCAACGGCTAGAATAGCAAACACCGGTGCGGATTGCTTTCAAAACTGATATACTCTATGCTCAATGGCTACTAAAGCGCGCAACTACCTGCTAGAAGTTCGAACGCTTTGATCTTTCAAGGTTAACGAGAGGTCACTAAGATCAATCTCGCTTTTTCGAATGAGCAGTGAAAGGCAGAAAAATTGTTGCGAACGAAGAAAGTAAAAGACAAAAGTAATAGGAAGTGATGTCCTGCCTCGTCGATGATTTCGTCCTGTGCTCGTGAGAGGACGATGAAGGCGAGGAGAATGGAGGGAACTCTGGTCAGTGACATCCCAGCAGACGATCGTGCACTGAGACTGGCAAGGTTGGAGGCAAAACCAGCAACGAGACACGCCTCTTTTAGAATTTTAGAGTGGCGAGAACAGAGAGGAGAGAGACAAGCAAAGACTGGGGGCTGAACGCTGATCGGTCTTTCTCTCTGAGAGAAACGATAGAGTCAAAGAGGGGGAGAGAGTTCGCGAACAGGAGAGAAGCGGGGCAAAAAGGTTGCGTAGAGATGAGAGAGCAGCGAAAGTGCGCGGGTCGCGTAAAAATGAGCAAAACTCTCTGTGTGTGACATTGGCTGATATCACAGCCGAAAACAGAAGGGGAAACGAATTTCGGCGTGCTTCGAGACTGGAGATCTTCTAAGCGAGAGGTGAAAGGTGAGCGAGATTGACGATCAGCCAATTAGCAACTCGGTGTGACCGACTGCTAGTGAGACCAAGCAGAGAATGTCTGGTTCCAGCAGTTCCATGTTCCCAAAAAAGAGGGTTCTCATGTGATGGTTCCAGTGGTTCGGCTGTAAATAGTCAGCATACTCTGCATTCCTGGCTTTACAAACCCTTGGGTGGCTTCGAAATAGCACAGAACCGTGTGTTCGCAGACTCGAGCTGACTCAAGGCTACTAAAAAAAGAAACCGTTTGGTATATGGTGAGTGAGGGTGAAAGCTGTAATTTATTGTGCCGCAGTTGTAGTCTCTTTGTGGCGATAGTCTCTGTTCGGTCGGGAAACGGTTCGTTTAGGGGGGAAAGCCCCCTCTAAACATCTGAGAATGGAGAAAGAGACGCCCACTAGTTTCCACTCCATTTACTGCTGTTCGAGAGTGTCCGCTGTGCGGTTCTGTGCCAGTGGCGTACCAATTAGTCATGGACGAAATTACACTGAGACTGGACAGGAAATGGCACGGAAAGTACAGTGTTTATTGCACCCATTCGAGTAAAGCTGCCGCTGAGGGGGCATTATTAGGGATTATTATCAATGGTATGAAGTCAGTCGCTCGAGCTCGCCCGTCGCACTAATTTCCGCTTCATTTGCTCCGCGCATTGAACGACGCAAACCGAATCCTGGAAAGATTGACTTTACAAATTTATATTGAAAAAACGATTCTACCGATGTCTACATGGAATTCGCAGAGTTAGCACGAATTGACCGACCTTCTTCACTTGTTCCTCAGGGAAATCCTTCATGAGATTATCGCAGTTCTCAATGGTCATCGCATGGCATTCCGTCTGCAACAAGTGCACAGTAGACAATTCGGCAGAGGTAAAAGATCAAAGATCACTGACGCCTTCCGATGTGCAGGTGCACGACATGCACGGCGTCACTCGCTTCGTCGACCCGAGAGGAATAACGGAGTGATCGACAGTACAGAACTCTAAAAGATGAAATCCTATACTTGTGCATCACCCTCTTTCAACTTCGCGCTCCTGTCAGGCAGAGTTTCGCAAAAACGTTGCGATAGAGGCGTAAGTGAGAAAATGAGAAAGAGGAGGAGAAAGAGCAAGAGTCAAACTTACGTCGATCGATCCACTCTTTGAGGTCGACATCGGGCAGATTCTCGCAAGAGACGGGCGCGTTCCTAGAAAGAGGAATACACTCTAGGGTTATCAAGATGTTCGCGCAGAAAAGAAGATGTGTATCGTTGCAGGCTACGTGAGAAAGGTTAAAAGAAAGAGAAAGGCAAAAAACTGATCTTCTCATCTCCCTCTCTGACCGTCTACGGGGTTTTTATGTTTGACACAGCATCGACACAACACTTACGTCAACTCATCGAACATCAAGAACACATTGGGTTGGATCTTGGCAGCCCAGTAGCTGTTAGCACACAGTAGTTTAGCCATCGATGCCTGCCGTATCGTCGCCAGTTGAGCTGAGAAAGGAATTATACTCGGATAGTCGTATAAACAGCACAACTTAATTTTTCACGCAAATGTTAATGGAAGCGCACCTTCGCTGAATCGGACGTTCTCAACGTCGCTTTCGTAGTAGAATCGATCACACTTCTTCAGTTTCTGCATCTGTTCTCCGATGAGACAACTGAGTGTGGGGCCGACCAGGGAACCTGACAGCGCATTAGCAAGGGTCAATCGAAGAGAAATGAGGGTAGCAAGTCTGATAATGAGAGTGTGACTGTCACTTGCCTTTCCTCGGTCTCTCACTCATAATGCCAGGGAAGAGGTCGATATCGTCCACTGACTCGTACGTTTCCGAGAATGCTCTGATTCGATTGGATTGAGAAAGAACCCTCAGTCTTGCCCTACCTAATCACGTCTCCATCCATGAGATCAACCAGATCGAAGAAGGTTCGAGCACGCTTCAGACCGCACAGCTCTCTGAAGGCAACAGTAAATATCCGACTATTGTTACATGAAGGCCTCAATCCTAGGAACACTGCACCTGTACTCATTGTAGGCGGGCACTCCATGGTCTCTCGCTCGCTGAATGTTCACTGCTGGCAGATCCAAACCTGAGAACCGAATTTGAGATGCCTCTTGCCTGTTCTCTTGTTTCCAATCACTCATTCTAATTTAGAATTTGGAAGAAAGATAAAGAATCAGAACTCCACCAGTCAGTGGTCCTCCTGGCTTCTGGAAGAGGTGATTGCGCAGTGCGGCAACGACGTGTCGATCGAAGGCCATCCTGAATGAACAGCGTATTTTGATGAATTCAACCCTATCAATTAGATAAGTCGAACCCTCCCGAGCCAACGAGTCCCATCAGAATGCTCTCGATGTGACCGTGCTGGCGCTCGTAGACTCCCTGCGGGTTGTTGAAGGCGTTCTAAATGAGATTGACATTGTTCACCCCATTGGAACGAAGGCACTTCTTGGATAATTGGCCCACCCCTCTCCGCCGCACTCATTTCTAGGTATCATTCTCTGATTTTCGGTCGCATAATGCCTTTGTGGTGGGGGTCAGAGAGGGGGGTGGGCCAAAAATTCAAGAAGTGCCGGAACGACATTGAGAGATTGCGTTACGTCACAGAGGAGACTTACCTTCATTTCGATGCCCGTAGTATCATTCTGCATGGATGAGTTCATTCGTGGGAATACGTTTCTAACGAGGGAATGGCCGAATCGAAAGGCCGAAGTGGAGACCTCCTGAGAGATCGACGCGTCGCAGTGAGCGTCGTAACCTCAAATATTTTCAAATTTAAAATATGACTTTTCTGACCAACTTATATTGAGAACTTAGATTCGTCGTAACCTCAAATATTTCATATTTCGCCATTCTACACTCATCAACTCTTCGATTGACAAAAACGTTGGACCGCTACCTTTGTAGTGCCCACTCCTCTGGAGGCTCAGCCCGTACTTCTCCATCGTTTCCCATCCCAAGACAATGGGCAGCCACTCGCCGTATGTGATGTGTTGCAGCTTCGCAATCATAATCCGTCTACTCTCCTGTACAAGGGCATGAAAAGTAAAAACGCACAAATCTCCTAATCCCGTTATCTAGTTCAACCGTCAGTCAGTGGTGTTTAGTTGAACGATTTCGAAAGGGACTTATCCTGTTCAAAGGGGAAATTAATCTACTTGGAAAAGTCTCTCGTCGTCCCAGAAGAGATTGATTTTCGCCAGTTGCTCGGCGATTCGATTGTGTTCCCGCATGAAGATGGTGTGGAGGACTGTGAGACCCGGCTGTTCGTTGTTCCGCTCGTCGCCTAAACATCAAAATTATGCATAACAGCAGGCTTCACTTGGGAATACAGACAAAGATCGACTTGAATACAATTCAAAAAATTACCAGCAACGAAGCACATCTTCGATGGCAGCGTTCGGCAGTCTCGCTCCTGCTGACCCTGAGGCAACGCTTCACGGTTGAATCTGAAGAGTTAATGATGATGCCATCCTACGAATCCACGTCCTACCCAAGATCAGTGAAATTTAGTTTGCCATTCTTGAAGAGGCGCAGTTTCTTCATCTCGCATTCAGATGACCCGTAGATAGTGGAAGCGTCGAGGAAGGAAGAGAGCTGATTCAGTTGGTTGCGATATCCGAGTTTGACTTGACCGAGAAGACTCCGAGTGAACGGCATGCATCTGAAAAGAGTAAAACGTTGCATTACTAAAGCGAATCTCCGCACCTCCTGGATCCATCGTTGTGATATCGTGGGAAGTGGGGGTCGTCGTGGTCGATGGGAATGGGGAAGCAGTGGACAGAGAGTGACTCGTGAGAGTCGCATCGGGAACAGTTGAGCACCTTCTCTTCTGCTCCTCAACACATTTTCAGTTGTTTTTTTCAATTGGTATTCAATTTTCAAATTCAGACTCTCTAGTATTGGTGCGGAATCAAGTGAATAAATTATTTTTTTACCTCTCGCAACGGGGGAGTGCATCATGTCATGGTCGAGGATCTGTCCATACTGCATCAGAAGGTGCGTGAATCTGCAATATGCTATTCGAATAATCGCTTAGAATCAAACTAACTTGGTGTGGAATACAGGCAAATCGTGGTGGATCTTATTCGAGACGCGACGTGCTGAGGGCAACTGACGACCGGATTTAGCGCGTGTTCTCGGCGAGTCGAAGCCTCAAATATTTTCTAGAATAATTACATTATTGGAAAGAATATGTATACTAAATTAAAATAAATAAATAATACTAAAATAAATAAATAATACTAAAATAAATAAAATAAATAAATAATACTAAATTCAAGTGAATAAATAAGGAGATCACACCGTCATCGTAGGCCGGAGGTAGCAGTCGCCGCATCGGCTGGAACGAATTGCCGTAGTGCGGGAAGCGAACGTTGTTGCACCAACCGGATAGGGAGCGGAACCTGAAATTTTCGAATTATATTGGCTCCATAGAAAGTAAATAACGTTCAAGTTTATAAATAATATATTTATAATATCCCTACTTGTTCGTGTGATCACAAGGCAGCTCTTGCGGCAGGCAGTGGCTTCGGTTCTCCGACTTATCATACGCTCAATTATCTAATTATCTGCATTGCTCTGGGAAAATTGCTTACTCAGGAATGGTTTGAAGTTTCCGATGACCTCTGAGAGATCGATCTCGGGCAGCAGCATTTGCATCGTAGCCTGTTCCAGATTTGGAGGAATTCCCGCATCCGAGAGTGAGAAGTTGCTGAGAAACATCATTTTTTACGCATTCAGTTATCACGTTATTAAATTTTTATATTTTGCTGACCCGCTCACGAGAATCTTGGTCGTCTCTCTGAGAACTCCTGCAGTGACGGCTATGTCGAGTGATTCCCTCTTGGGAGCGAGGAGAGACGAATGGGAGAAGGCCGATGATCGTCCCGGAGAGAGAACACCCCCTGCGCAGGATATCTTTTAGCTTGGCCAAATTGGGTCAATCAAAAGCTCAAAATAAAGTTCACCAGTAAAGTTCTTCATTCTGCTCACCATTCTCGGTGATCCTCTTTCCCTCCGCCTCTTGCAATCTTTCATACTGCTCCTTACCCATTTTCAGCGCCTTTTCTAGCAGTTCCTGAAAGATTTCGCAATCACCAAACCCCCATGGAAACTCACTTTAGTAATGGGAAACTTCTTGTTTTGCTCTACATCTCTCCACGCCGTCAGATCAAGAGTGGGAAGATTGCTCGAATCGCAAGGAATCGGGGCGTTTCTAGAGGGAATGCGTTTGGAAATGAGCAGAATAGTTGTGCAAACGAGTAGGTATCCTCTTCCATGAATGGGTCCATTTGAATTCTGCCAAGTTTTCCGCCCGTAGCTTCACATAGTATCGAAGAAAGTGACGTCTTTCTAAAAAAAGAGGATAATTCGATTATTGTTCGACGCTTACCGTATTTCACTCAACTGCTCATCAGAGAAAGCAGATGGGAACACAAAGTTCTCGTACCAGAATCGATCGCCACTTTTTATCTGCGAAATCATTAGGTATGCCGAAATTTCAAGCTTTACTAACATGGCTGAATTGTCGTGCGATGATGCAACTGAACGTAGGACCGAGTAAGGAACCAGCCACGGGCTTCTCAGCGAGACCAGCCAGAAAGAGATCCATGTCGACAGGGTTAGGAAAGTTGAATCGCAGTCGAGACATGTCGACTCCATCCCGGAACTGGAACGGGCCTCATCTTTTATCGACAATAGGTGGGCTTACCTCGATGTCCTCATAGGTGATCGCCTTGGGAAGCGCGCACACATCCCTCCACTCACCGTAATTGGGAAGACCGTGGTCTCGACCCATCTCAATTACTTTTCTTCAAAAAGATCGTAATCCTCTCACCTGGACTATCCATGCAGCCACGTCGACACCGCCAAGAGCACGACCGAGCAGGGAAGAACTCATTTGCAAACCGGATGCTGGGGCAGATTTGTGGAGGAGGTATCTGAAGAGGACGGATACAGTGTATCATACAGAAATGCGATCATGCCTTTTTAAGGTCCAAGGAAGATTTTCGGGGTAAATCACCTCATGGTGCCTTCGAGTCCATCTGCGAAATGGAGCAGTGAGGGATCACCGAATGCGTTCGCAATCGATCTCTCGCGGTTTACAGTTCCGTTTACAGTGGCCTGAATGGAATTATTATAGTTTTCCACGCACAACTACACCCTTGAATGTGATTCAAATGAAATGCTTCTAACCGTTCCCAAAACTTCCGGAACGAGTGTTAAGAAGAAGAGTCCAGCTGCAGCTGAGAACTCATTGAGCGTTGTTGGTTCCAGTTTCTGAATGACAAAAATAATCTAAAGATGAGAAAATGCACTGACCATGTCGTAGCTGCTGTCGAATCCGAAGGAACGAGGGCTCAGGTCGAATCTGAGATTGAGCATCGATTACCATTTATTGGGCTATTAGCATCTAGTATTTCACAATTCATTCATTGTTCGAATCATGGAAATTTTAGAACTATGGATGCGCTTCGTTTGAATTCTCTCGCCTGCTCATCGTTTCTCTCCCCAGGAGAATGGGCAGGAAGGCAGAGTAGGTGACGTGGTGCAGTTGTGCTACTAGAATGCGACGCGTCTCTTGGTAGAGCACCTCGTCAGACCAATGGCCATTCACCTCCTGCAATCCATTTCCCTTTTGCCAATATCAGGAACGTGTAGCGAGTTGTGCAATATCTTACTTTCAACTTCCTCGCCAGATTGTTGTGGTGTCTCATCCAGAGGGTATGCAGTGCAGCAGACGAGGGAAGGGCGTTCATCCTACTGTTTCCTCCATCGAAACATTCGCTTTTCCTGCAGCGAACATCAGCACGGATACGAGGAAGACTGAGAGGATCCGAGAGGTCTGCCATCTCGAGAAGACCTGAGGAGTAAGCTATGCCGTGGAAAAAGTCGAGGAGAAGAGGGAATATTTGAATTCACGCAATTTCATATCTCGGCTCCCAGTAGTGACAGCGACTTGAAAATTGGAATATGGGGTGGAAAATCCATTTACTTTTTCCACGGCATAAGAAATGGAGTGAATGTGGTAGCGATACGATTGAAATAGATCTTACCATCTCTGTACGCTCTCAGTCGCTGTGCTCGTTCCTTCGTCGCTCGGTAGATGTGCGAACCGTCAAGGAAGGAAGTCGCAACGTTTATCTGTTCTCGTCTTCCCATCACGCATCGATCAATGACGGCTGGCATCGTACGAGCGTATGGAAGGCACGCTGTAATGAAGTTTTGCACCAAACTGAGGGCACTAGGTCGGATGATCGTCTTCGGTTGGTAACCTACTGGATGATAACCAAAAAATGAACCCTTCTGTAGAAATTTCACAGAATCATTTTTGACACTTTGGGAACCTACTGTGAAAGTTCTACAGAAGGGTCCATTTTTGGCGATCATCCGACCTAGTACCATACTGAGAGCTACTGGGAAGAAATGAAACACGAACTGGTCTCATTCCTGGCAATGGGCAAGCACTCGGGATGGTCGAAGCCCTTGCGGCAGCAGGGCAGAGGCGCTGCGCGGCCATCTTTAAACGAGTAATTTAAATTTGATTTGTCTTGTTTTTCACGTGACACTAATCATCTAACATGGAGATGAGACACTCACTGGCGATATGATCGGGTAGTGGAGCTGCGATGTCGTCATAGACGAAAGAAGCCCACTGCACGAAGAGAAGCGAGACGGGCGAAGAGGATGGTGCCTAGATTTACCCGATCTACCCTTTGAATTTTCAAATTATGAGCTAGTGTCTACTTTTTGAGCGCAAAAAGGCAATCAGCGGGAGCTTTATGAGAGAAGTGCTGCAAAAACTAACCACGGAGTGGCTTAAAAAGAGTGAGGAAACGATATTCGGAGCGGGAATGGAAGAACCGTCGATCGCCGTCGAACGGGGATCGGAGACGTCTGGAAATGGTCAAGTGAGCAATGTGGAGTATATCTCGGGTACTCCCCGTAAGTCTGGCCCTAAGTTTCAAATAGTCACCATCATCGTATAGAGCTGGTAGCAGTCTTCTCATCGGTTCTCTTGCTGCTCCCCAGCTCGGCCTCATCACGTTGTTGCAGTGACCAGAGTACGAACGGTACTTTCCTGCATGACTGGTTGAAAACGTGTTTCTCACAACGCTAGAGTTTCAACGGTGATAAATGGGAAAATAGCGTTTTGAATCGGACCAGCAACGCAGTCGATGACCTCCTCCTTGACGCACTTCATCGGATCGACTGGCGCATGGTTCACCATCACTCCCATCGAGTGTCCAGCACTGAAATTCGGCGATTCTATGAATATGTGTTAACCAACTCAGCCCAATCACTAATACAGTAGCGCTTAGCGCTTGTCAATGGAAAACAGGAAGAAGGAGGAAAGTACGGACTCAGTGAGTTGCTTCATCATCTTCTCGAGCACCATTGTCCCGTACGCGGCCTTCTTCGCATCCTCATCGGGTCCGAAGAGAATAGACCACGCGAGATAATCACCTCCTGAGTTCCAATATAATTCGAGAAATCCCATTCATACCATCCCATCTCCTCAACTCACTCGAGGCGTCGATCCATGCCGTTCTCTCTGTCACATTATGCAGATACTCCACATCGAGAGTTGCCTGGTCGATGGCGCTGAACACGGCTGATTTGTCGATCGGGAGCGGTTCCGCCTAAAATGTCTTGCATCACACCTGCTCCAAACGTGTTCCTCAACGAAACCTAGACAAAACCAGTGAAGTTTCGTTCTGATACGCGGGGTAATTCTCATCTTCCCACCCTAGCAAAAGTTTATCGCTCACTTCTCGTTCCTCAAAGTCGACGATCGAGTTGTCATCGAGCGAGAATTCTAAAGAGTCATTGACTTAATGATGCAAGTATTGGTTCACTTACTATCGCCTTGGGTAACTTTAACTCTTCCTCTATGGCCGGTGACAGTGGAAGGAGGGCAGGGAACGAAGGCCGAACCACAGGGAAACCGCGAGGGGACTACTTCCCTTGCCAGGCATAACAGCAGCAGCGGGGCTAACCGCATGCCAGTGGATGGGCTTGCGTCACTGAGGCAATGTCCCCATCCCCTCAGGTGTATTGTTCTTCCCTTCCCTGGCACTCTCTCCATATTCCCCACTCTCTCGCCCATCCATCATCAGTGTCCACTCGAATCCGCGTGTTCTTCTTGCGGCGCGCGCTTTCTTATCGGGAGAGATCGCAACCTGTTCCCCCGGGTCTGACTGGTACTTTCGATTATGGTTCATCTGCCCGTCTCTCTCTCTCCCTAGGATGGAATATCCCACCTCTCAACCCCGTTCGTTTGATCAACAAGAGATAGAGAAGGGCGCGTCTCTCATTCCGTTTCTCCTATCAATCATTGAAAATAACATGAACTTCGGAAATTGCCTAGATCACTCACAGCGAGAATCGTTAGGTGACAGCTTTATCAGAACGAATGATCGAAATCTGGACACACCCTAAACAGTGCGAGAAACAGTGAATGCTACCTGTGGAAAGTGAGATTGAGAGTTGGCGACCTTGAGCGACTTTGATTTTTGTGAGATAACAAGAAAGGGCAAATAGGCGAGACAGAGTGAGCATCCACTGGAGTTCTCAGTTCTGCACATAGCGGGCGCTGCACTGGGCGGAAGTGTGGCTGAGACACCAACACCACGAGTGATTCTCCTGAATGATAGAGCGTTAATGCGCCAATCAATATGTTTCTTGGATACCATGAAGTGCTGAACATGGTATGTTTTCGCTATGACCAGTATTATTGCTCTTTCAATCACCTCGAAGCCACACTTCTCTCCCTCTGGCGGACAGTCAGTTGCACACGACCAAATTGCGCCAGAAAGAGCCCTGAAGAAGTAATTTCCATGTGGGAAAACAACTTCAATACAATTTTTAGATCGACGAAGATCGAAAAAACTAATAAGTTCACACATACGGAATCTAGTAACAAAAGTAGAAGGTGGTAATAGTTCAGCTGCAAGTATAGCAGTTTCACCTCATTCACTAAAGAGCTCACATTTCGGATTTGCAGCATTTTGCCTCTGGCTGACACTTGGAGAGCACAGGGAGGACGTCTTTCTCGCGATTCCCCGAACGATGGAGGGCAACCTGAATGAAACAACAAGTTATACAAAGACGGCATCACATTTTTTTCGATGTTGTTTTCCCAGCAGACATACAGAAAATAGCTGGTTCGGAAGGTCTATCATCCTCCCCTACGACATAGTTCAAGTTCTCTCACCCTTCCGACGTAGCACTGCAGCGATTCCGACAGCGTCAATGCCGAGACGAAAACGATAATTGATAGCTCTACGCGCATTTTGTTCTTTCAAAATTGAGAAATGCCGTTCGAAAAGGAAGGCGAGAAGACGAAGGAGAGAGGTGAGTAACTCGTTTGCCGTGGTTCTCGAGATTTGCTCTCATACTTATACATCTGCCGCTCCCCAGTTTTCGATCCATCTCCCCTCTGCGATCAGTTCCACTCTTGATTGGAACAAGGTCACAGCTATTTTCGACTTTTGCCAAAACTTGTTAAGTTTCTCTGCTATGGCAATTTTATGAATATCGACATCCGCCCTGGAGTAGAAGAATGCATTCCTATTAGGTCGAGCCAGTCGTGAATAGACTATACCTTTGGTATCAATGCTGATCATACAAGTGCTCAATTCAGATTGGCGATTGCAGTCCTTTTCCTCAAAAACACTTTCGCTGATTTGAAGGGTTATCTACTCTAAATAATGATATTCCATGGGATCAGCCGACGATGGGATTCAAATCCTCCATTTCCTTCTCCACCTCCAATCAGTTTGAGTTGGCGCACTAGAGATGATTGCTATCAGAGAGGGGCTTGGTAATCCTCATCCTCCTCTCCTCTTCCTAGATTCCTTCATTCGACTCGTGCAGATGGGTGGAATAGTGGTCGTGCTGCTTCTCCTGCTTCAGGCAATTGAAGGAGTGCATGTGCAGGTGAGAAATTCATTCACTTCAAACATAGAGAATAGAACAACCATGCATTCTTCCATGCATTCTTTCTCCCAGTAATGCCTTCTCAGTTCTAATTAATTAATGCAGGCAACAACTGCTCAGACGGAGGCTCAGGAGGAGTTCATCAGTCGCAATGGTCTTCCGTCTACGAATCTCAAGGATATCATCCGAGACGGCAAACTGGTCGTCAAACTGGGCCACATCGGAGCAGTGGGCGCACTCAGGAACGACGAGGTTGCGTATTTCCCGAAAAATCGTATCAATTCTGCCAATGTCAGCGGATTCTGGGCATCTCTCGTAAGTCTCTTCATGCAGAGGGAATTCTGGGCGAGGACTTGGACGTCGAGTGAGTCATTATACTCATGTTTACCCCATATTGGGTTGGGAAAGGAGTTGGTCCGTATCCTGATTGTAGCATTGTCTCTCAAAACGGCTGCGGGGACTCGTACGAGGGCGTGGCAGTGGCGGCAGACATGTACCACCTCCAGAAGGTCAAGGCGTTCATTGGCCCCTACTGCAATGCCGGTGAGTGTACTTCTTGGCATGATGGTCGACAATGGTTTAAACTCTCTCTCTCTCTCTCTCTCTCTCTCTCTCTCTCTCTCTCTCTCTCTCTCTCTCTCTCTCTCTTCTCCAGAGATCGACGCAGTCGCTCGGATGGCCGCCTACTGGAATCTGCCCATCATTGGGTACATGGCTGCGTCGAATGCACTCGCAGACAAGCGCGCGTACAAGACACTCGCCAGAATCTCTACCAGGTCGGCCACATCTATTTTTCCTTGAAATGAGCAAGATTTGCCTTCTTAAGGTCAACCAACTCGATTGCCGAAGCAACTTGCGCTCTGCTCAAGCACTACAAATGGAATAAGGTGGGAGGGGCAATCGTAGAGAGAGGGGGAAAGACGATAAGTCAGCAAGAAAGTACGGCTTCAACAGAAAAATTCAAATATTTCTGAGTGCTTTCTGGACAGTGTTAGTTAGAGAGAGTAAGATCATGGCCAAATGAATAATCTCTGACTTCGTAATTGGACAAATTCAGGTAGCGATCGTTACCAATGTCGGTGCTGTTGCCTACGATCGAACGGTCGCCTTCGAGGAGGTGTTCCACACTCGAGGAGTGCAAGTCGTCAAGAAGGTACGACAAATGAGCTATATCTTAGCCTTCTCGCCAAAGTAGAGGTGCCTACAACTTAGCAACCCTGTTCAGGTGATGTTCGACGAGTACGCAGACGCTACTCTGATGAGATCCTCGGGACTCATTCAGGAAGTTCGAAACTCTGCACGAGGTTTGTTCTTTTTGCGCATTCCTATTCACTTAGAACGTCATTTTCAGTGATAATCTTCCTCTTCTCGAACACTCGCGAGCAGTCGAAGGAGTTCATGTCGGCAGCTCAGGGAGAAGGAATGCTCGCATCCGAATTCGTCTTCATCCTTCCCTGGCTGCAGGTAGAGTTAAAGAAAAGTTAAATTGCAGCCAAAGAATTTTAGCGCCTCATCTACTGACCATTTCAGATGTTCCTTAGTGTCTCACTTCGTTGGGGCAGGCGGTAAAGTGAAAAGGTCTCATCGGAGTGTGCGAGAGTCTGACAAACTGGTCAAGTGGCATCCATAGAGTGAGAAGGTTGGATCGTGCGGATCAGGTGAGTCCCGAAGGATTCGCAAGAACTAGAAGATAAAGAGGACTCGAAGACAAATATTTTACATTATACGCGTCTAGTTGAGATATTGCGCAATTCCTTTGTTTGCGCGGAAAATGGTCGACGGGGGCGTACATCCCTCTGTCAGAGCGACTACTCTATCGACAAGACGACGAAACTTCAGGACGGTGGCAAGGAGGCGTCGCCGTGGATCGGAGCAGACGGAAGCATGCTGCAGAACATCAAGGACCAGTACGCCAATGCCATCATCGTACGTCTCTTGAAGTTACCATAACAACAACAATAACAAAAACAGCAAAATAAATGCATTATTAGATCGACGACGTGAACGGCTTCGACAACACGATCGTCGTTCCCTTCCTGGAGCGTCTGAAGGAGGACGGAATGACTGAGAAGGACATCGACGTGGTATGATGAAATCGAATTCGTAAGGGAGTGAAGCACTCAGGCGAATATCTACGGCTACATCTACCTCTTCGACTCTCTGAAGCTCTACGCTCTCGCAGCTAGGAGAGTTCTCAATGAGACTGGCAATCCATCGGCGGTTCTGGACGGATACCGAGTGTGGAACTCGATGCGTCGGATGGTCTTCAATGGTGATATCACCACCAATTACGTCACGAACCATGAATTCCCTCAGGCATCGTGGGCAAGTCGGGCATCGCCTCAGGCATCATCACGATGGACGATCGATCGGAGCGAGCACCGCTGTATCGAGGATTTTTCATCTCGCCCAATCAGGATCAAGTGAAGACGAGAGAGAGATCAAAGATCAATCTCTGATCTTTGAGGTGATGGCGATGGTGCACATGGAGCCGACGATGATCGACAAATCGAGATGCGATGGACTGAATAATCGATCCGGCTGCTACGATATCGTCAGCTAATTTGATCTACACGACACAGCGTGTCAAAGGGGGGAAAATCCTCATTTACGTGGCCCAACTAATCCCTTTCATTCGCGGACAATGGGAGCTGTGAACAATAGAACGAGACAATGGAATCGCTGTGAAATCCTGGGTTTTCCGAACGTTAGCTCATGCCACCGCTGACTTAGATCGAAATTGACCAATCGGCCTCGTCGAGTTGGGCGGAAGGGGTTTAGGCAACTTTCTGCACAATCGCCATATCCATATCTTAACTCTCCTCGGAGGAGATAGCTCTGGAGTGGGCAAAACAGTCGATTTTGGTTGTTTTCGCTGGGTTTTCCGAACGTTAGCTCATGATACTGCTGACTGAGATCGAAATTGACCAATCGGCCTCGTCAAGTTGGGCGGAAGGGGTTTAGGCAACTTTCTGCACAATCGCCATATCCATATCTTAACTCTCCTCGGAGGAGATAGCTCTGGAGTGGGCAAAACAGTCGATTTTGGTGGTTTTCGCTGGGTTTTCCGAACGTTAGCTCATGCCACTGCTGACTGAGATCGAAATTTACCAATCGGCCTCGTCAAGTTGGGCGGAAGGGGTTTAGGCAACTTTCTGCACAAACGCGATATTTTTAGCTTCACTGCCCTAGGAGGAGATAGCTCTCGAGTGGGCAAAACTGTTTATTTTCACACGATTGCTAACGAATTGATTTATGTTTCAGCAACGAATGACGATTTATCTTTCAGATGAGCTAGCAATTCTGTCGGAATCGAATAAGTTGGATCTGTTCCATCATAATATTATTATCGGACCCTCTGATTCCGCGCTATTGGGGCTGAATTTCCACAGACCCACTCGGAGGGCGAAAAATAGGGACAGTGATAGGGAGATTTCGCTCCGATAATCGACGGGCCACGCAAATGAACAATTTTCCCCCATCTGACACGCTGTGCACGATCAATACTGAATATATCCAACAACATAGAAATGCAGGTGGTCACCGACATGATGTCCGGTTTCTGGCCTTCGATCGATGGACGAATGCCGCTGGACGAACCGGTTAGATATCTCTTTCTCTTGATGTCACCGCGTATTCTCATCGTTCAGCTGTGCGGATTCCGTGGAGAGAAGTGCGACTACACTCTGATCGTCCTCGCAGCCATTCTCTCCGTGATTCTCGTGGGCATGCTCGTTTCCGCCTACCTCATCCACAGATACTTGTGAGCTGCCGGAGTGGACAACTTTCATGAACAATTGCAGTTGCATTGTCAATTTAGGGAGAAGCGAGCTATCGACAAGCTGCCCTTCCGCCTCTTCCGAGACGACGTCCAACTGATCGACGAGGAGCAAGTGAAGAGTATGGTAAGTTGGGCCCACTCCCCTCGAAGAATCGCAAAAATTAAACGCAGCTGTCGATTGGCTCCACGCGCACAAAGATGAGCAACACGAACTACACCTCCAGAAACCACGCCATCATCGGAACGAACACTCACGCCATCTATCATAAGTGGGAAATTGCGGCAAAAGAAAGCTTCCCATGCCGGGAATCGAACCCGGGCCGCCTGGGTGAAAACCAGAAATTCTAACCACTAGACAACATTGGAGGACGAGGGAGATTCTCGGGATCTTGCAGATATGCTCAGCGCCGCCCGATCATATTCAATCGCGTCGACAAGAACATGTTCCAATACGTGAGTGAAATAGTGGATGCATTTGATAGATCATGTGTCCCGTGTTCGCACTGATGAAGTATTGGGGTCCTTGGATCACAAGGCTGGGACTATCCTTTCTAATAATTTTATCATGTTATTGGGCACAAGAAAATACATTATGAAACGTAAGCAACGAAAAAACATGAGATACGCTGTCGCAACTCGGCAACAAAGGAGTGGGCTCATGGTTGTGAACTAAACGGTTGTGAACTGCTCTTCAGATGAAAGCAGCTGTGCACGACAACGCCAATCCCTTCCTTGGCATCTGCTTCAATGAGAAGGAGGAGCTATTCCTCGTCTGGAAGTTCTGCAACCGGTTCGAGAAGTCGCCATTCTCATCGTACTTACGATATTTTACAGAGGAACTCTGCAAGACATCATCTACAACGACCAGATTCAGATGGACACCAAGTTCCACGGTGCATTCATCAAGGATATCGTCGGGGTAAGGGCTTCTTTAGGGCTAACGTATGTCCTAGATTCTCGATAAGACTGGAATGGAATTGGAGGGTCTGGAGTACCTGCATGCCTCTCCAATCGGCTACCATGGTTCCCTCACTCCCTGGTCGTGTCTCATCGACAGAAACTGGATGGTCAAACTCACTGATTACGGTATGAGTCCGGAAATTGGCATGTACAACAAGAGTATTCGATTCAGGAGTGGCTGAACCGATTGAGCGATGGGAAAAGAACCAGTGGATTACTGTAGACGATCTAAAGAGTGACGATGACAAGGGAAATGCGAAACAGAAGACAAGTACGACCATGTTCCAAGTCCCATTACCCTAAGAGGTTCACAAATCTTGGATATTTCAGGCGCTCTTTACGATGCTCCGGAGATGTTGAAGATGAGGGAGAAGAACAAGACGAGGAGAATGGATCAGGTAGAAGGAGGTGTTTCATGATTTAGTTTCCCCGTTTCCTCATGAACAGGATTGGCAGCGTCAGACGGTGATGAGAAGGCAGTTGGGAGATGTCTACGGATTCGGAATGATCATGTACGAGATCATCTTCCGACAGCTGCCTTTCCCCGATTCGCAGGATATCACTGGTGAGCTACTCAATTTGTGTGGAGCATCGTTTGACTGGAGAAGAATCTTCCTGAATTCAAATATTCTTCAGAGCTGATAGACGCAGTGAAAGACGGCGAGCGGGTCATCAAACCGGCCATTCAGGACCACAAGGTATGCAGCTCGCAAAACATAGAGTAGGAGGAGCAATGGTATGACTATCTTTAGTTCGCACGTTCTCTCGCCGGTCAGAGAGACGAGAGAGTGTGCAAACTGAAGAGAGTCAGACAATTGCTCAGTAGGAGTATTTCCAGCTGCTGCACATGGACCTCGCTTCTCTCATCCAAGACTGCTGGAATGGCACACCCGAGATGAGACCGAGTCTGCGCAGGATCAAGCTCAATGTCGAGACCTACCTCAAAGTGTTCGTTCCGTTATCTTTAGGGCCAAAACGAGGGACATTTGCAGGAAAGGCTCTCTGGTCGATCAGATGATGCGTATGATGGAGTCGTACGCTACGAATCTGGAGAAACTCGTCCAGGAGAGAACGGGCATGCTCGAAGACGCGAACGTCCGCGCAGACAAACTGCTAAGTCAGTTGCTTCCCGCGTAAGTCGCCGTCGATAGAGACGAAGCAGTCCGCCGTTCAGATACGTGGCGAGAGAACTCAAGGAGGGCAAACCCGTTCCCCCGAAGACATTTTCAACGTCTACTGTGATGTTCAGGTGAAGATCTCTTAATGATTGAATTCCATCGTGAAATAGGGAATGAATTTCTTTCACTTTCAGTGACATCGTCGGTTTCGGTGACATGTGCAGAGATGCCACTGCTGCTGAGGTAAAGGCGATTTCCATGCCCAATTATTCCCAATTTATAGATTGTCAATCTGCTCAATTCGGTGTTCAATGGTTTCGACGAGTTCATTGCTAAGCGCGAGGCGTATAAGGTATCGGAACTTTCACTTTCATCCAATCTGAAGTGGATTGGAGGTGGAGACGATCGGAGATGCGTACATGTTCGTGTCGGGAGTGCCTGAGGAGAACGGATTCCGCCACGTCAGCAACATTTGCAGCATCGCACTCGACATACACAGCGTCAGTTGCCTCTTTTATTCTTACTACTTATTGTGATTACTGCTGCAATCATCAATTCCACAAAACATCGAAACGTCAGCAATCCAATTAATATCTCTCCTCCCAGTTCCTCAAAGACTACCGTGCTCCGCACTCCTCTTCCCTCCGTGTCTCCTGCCGACTCGGCGTCTGCTCTGGCCCCGTCGCCGCGGCTGTCGTCGGTCTCAACGCGCCCAGATACTGCCTCTTCGGAGATACGGTAGCTCGCGTAGGGGTACTGTATCTTAACCAGCCTGATTCAGGTGAACATGGCCTCTCGCATGGAGTCAACGGGTGAACCGAATCGAACCCAGATTTCAGACAGCACCAAAAAGATGCTCGATCAGGTAATCTATATTTGCAATAATTTAATTAATTAACCGAAAATGATGTTCCCAGCACTACCCCGACTTCACCACCGTCGAACGGGGCACTGTGCAAGTGAAGGTGGGACAAATGCGAATTGGTGTTAGCTCAAAGAGAGAGAGTTCAGTAGTGATTCCAAATCGGCGCGCGCTCTCCTCGTTTCACACGCTCTCTCGCCGGTCAGACAGAGCGAGAGAGCGTGAGAAACGAGGAGAGCGCGCGCCGTTTTGGCATCACTAGAGTTCAGGGCAAGGGCGAGTGCATTACTTACTGGCTGGAGGGAACGAAGGACTCCACCTTCGTCGCCACAACAGCCAAGGAGGTGCGTGGTTTGCTCATCGAAGGAGGAGTGGTTTGCTCATCGAAGCAATAATTCGCCGTATTCAGACCTTCAAAACCGGAAGAGCGAACAATTTCTCGTCGTTGCTCGGCAAGAAAAACGACTGATCACTATCTTTACTATTCACAAGATATTGTTCAACCTCAAATATTTTCCCCTGTCAGTACCATGCATGATTCTGGCTTATATTTTGCATTGTCACAACCATTAATAAATCTAAATATTTTGTTCTTTGCAGCAGATTACAAAACTAGAGTGTCCAAATGGAGTATTGAGAGTATTTCTCCTCTTTTGACCCAAACTCGGTAATCGTAGGCAGTGCAAAGTGCTGATACTGTATCTGGGGTGCTATGGTTCCTTCGTCGTATTGTCTTCTATTTGTCGAGTGTACATTTCCTTCTCCCTGTTTGAATGCCCTCTTATTTTCTTTCCAATATTTAATCTCTGATTGTTTCCGTCTGACAATCTTTCAGTAGTTCCAATACTTACACTGTTTATTAGCAAATCCGTAAGAGTTGTGAGAAAACAAATACAGAAATGTGAATCTCATACACGGAGAGATCGGCAAAGACGAATGGTTTCTGAGCAGTTGACTTGAGGTGGAAGAGGAAGGCGGTTAGACATGGGGAAGGCCGGAGTTTTTGAGGTGCACCTGAGCCTCGGCGTTGAACCTGGAAAGAAACTTTTGGTTAATGAGGCTGAACTGGGAGGGGTTCCCTTACACTTTGGCCATCTCGTCCCATGCCTTCGTCGTCGCGTCGTCGAGCTTCGTCTTCGTCTCCAGATATCCCTTGAAGACCGTGAAGAAGGCCTGCAATAACATCCTGACTTGTTATTCGCTCATCGCAATAACATCCTGACTTGTTATTCGCTCAAAGGAAGTTCTCGTGCACCCAACACCCCTGACTACTTCCGTGTGCATAGAGACCCACTGATCGGTCGAGTGCACTGTACTCACCAGCCAGAGGGCGGGGTCCATCTTGTAGATTCTGTGGCGGTTGATCGTCTCCCTCACGTAGGCCTTGAACACCTGCAGAAGAGTGATGAGTTGATGTTTTTGAAAGAAAATCTTTCATGGTCAAGTGCCTACTTCGAGAATGAAGGAATTCCCTCAAAGGGACAACAAGTGCAAGATCAAACCTCCTGGTTGGCGTAGGATTCAGCGAGCACGTGAACGGCGAGCAAGATGCGCTGACCCTGCTTCTCGAATCTGAAAATGAGCATGTAAATTGGGCCAAAGAACACGCTGCAAATGCTCCATCGCCATTTAGGCTTGATTTTGAAGTGTAATGGAAGTTGAGGAGAGTCGAATTAACTTCTCTCTATTTGTACCTCTCGCTCTTCTGGACATCCTCGGCGGTGAACTTCTCAGCTCCCTTGAAGTAAACACGGAGATCGGGGTAGTTGGTGAAGAAGCTGAAACGAGAGATTAGATCAGTGAAGCTAATCGTCTGGAAGCTTCGATAGCTCCTAACTAGAGATGATAAAGGAAGAGTTCGGAGAATCATATATCTAGCTGTAGAGTTGCCAAGAATAGCTAAAGTTGATTGCTTAGGGGAAGATTGTGTTAAAGTGACCTGAACACTTCTTTAGAATTGTATTTTGTAGGATTATCACATCTCATTTGCATGCTAGAAAAGATAATCTAAAAAGTTCGGAAAAACGCTCAGTCTTGCGGAAGAGTTTTTGAATATTAGGGAAGAATGTGAGTATTTTTGCCCGCCCAAAGCAGGAAAATGACCATTAATAGATTTCGGATCGATTAGAAGAAACTCTTCCTATGGTTTCCACACTTGGTTTTAAGATACGACCGCTCAAAGTTTTCGAAAAATCGCAAAATTGCTCTTCCTTTATCATCTCTACTCCTAACTCCAGGGTTGATGGGGAATCCCAGGTGTAAAGCTATTTGTGAGATAGGACATGCTAGAGAGGACCTCTCAGTGTACGACACTCAATCTTCCACTTTGTCCTCGAGCCACTACGAATCGAGATAAATCACTGACTACTTGTAGAAGTCCCTTCCATGCTGTAGATTGGCCTCCTCGGTGCCAACCATGGCGTGCGAGAGGGATTCCTTGCAGAGACGAGCGACTTCCACGGACATTCTGAGATGAGAAGAGATAAGGGGTGGGCGAGGAGAAGAGATGCCGACAAGTCACGACGAATGATGGTTTGAGAATGAACGGAAGGGAGCAGAAGGGGTTGGCAGTAACCTTGGCAGAAGGAAATAAACAAGTGGAGTGGGCAGAGGTCAAGGCTGATATTCAGTCACTGCCACAAACAAGGTTGAGTAGAGAGGAATGCAGGTAGAATCTATCGAGGTGAGATAATATTGAAGGGACTAGAATCAAGTAGATCGTATCGATTCCATCCTTCGAAACAGAGAAGGGAGTTCGCATGAGTAGAGAGCAAACAAATCTCTGTGAGTACTCGACTGCGACTCAGCCTATATACTGAGAGAAGAGGAACTGATCGCACGTGTTGTGTTTCATGGGAGGCGAGAGAGTGGAGAGGGAGATTACGATGAAACGGGCAGAGGGCGGGGATACGTGAGCATCTCAAGCAGAGAAGGGAGGAAAGGGGTGATCTATAGTCCATCGAGTTTAGAGGGAGAGGGGGGAGAGGGCTCTTTTAGTTTGTGTCTAGCGTCGTCATCCGAAAGGTGTGCGATTTTTGTGGCTAGCATGGGTTTCCAGTTTTAGAGTGCTCTTTCGGGAAGGAGCATGACGTCATCGGTAGACGTTCTTTCCGGGGATCACAGTACAGGGTGCCAGATTGAGGGGGAGGGGAACAAAACAGCACAACGGAAAAAACATAACGTCCTAGCACTTTTGGAGTACCGTACCCAATGGATAGTACAGTCGGTCACCACCGTATTCTGTTTCTTGGGTACGATTTGGTTCCTAGGGACAAATATTTTTTTTAAAATTTCCTTAACCGGAATTCTATTCCTGACTACGGTAGAATAATTTAACCATATATTGTGGAACTGTAGAAAGATATTTGTCCCGAGGAACTGAATCTGACCAAAGAAACTGGACACGGTTGCGAATGGGGTACTGTAGTATTGCTTGGGTACGGTAAGTAATATGCTATGACGTCTCGTAAGGGAGATATTCTTCGTTGTGCTTTTGCCTATTGTGCTTTTGTGCCCCCAGGTTGAGGACTGATAAAACAATTGTTTTAATAATTTAGCTATTGATGACATGTTCTGTTCCTTTGATCAAATGAGCTCAACAAAACGAAAAAAAACCAGGTACCTAGGCAATCTAGATGAGACCGGTCTAGACAATTGCCCCTAACAGCCGCGCGTCGACCAAAGAACCAACTTTGCTAGCTCTCAATTGCGATCGCCTTTTCGTTTTAGAATCTAAATTGCCTAAACATGAATTCTTCTCTAAACCGCATTAGTTGTTATGCTCGAGTGAAATTCAGCGAGCGCTCTTCTCCACCCTTAAAGTCACCGGTTAATTTAACTTGTGCGTTGTTCTTTTTTGGAAGTGGATTTCAAGATTGCAATCGCAAGCGCCGAGGCATCCCTGACCACGGGGATAATGGGAGACCCCTTCAGTCGGCGTTCTTTTATCATACAGAGCAGTGTTCAAATGACGGAGAAGTATTCTGGAAATTCCTCGGGATTATCGCCACAGGACGGAAACCAGAGCAACCAGAGATTCATAGAGGGGGGGGGGCAAGTTCGGATCTGATGCGGCAAGTGACTGATCGAGTAATCGAACTCAGCCATCAGCAACTTCCTTCTCTACGCACTATAGGTATCATCTTGTCTAGTTGGAGGCATGTCCTACGGACAGCCTGCCATTGAATAGCGATGACTTTGAAGCTGATCCAAGCCGAAAGCTTTGCGCCTCTCGGAGAAAGTACCAGTTCTGCAATAGAACCGCAGTCAAGATGGCTATTTGATCACTCGAAAATAACAAGGGTGCGACGAGTAGAGACGAGGGAACAAATTAAATCTTGTGTAACTTTGATTATAATCTATACCTATATATAAAGCGTTGTGTGCGTCTGTCCGTCTGTCCGGATTGCGAAACGATTACGAAATGTGGAGGAGAGAGATCACGCGTCAACACGTTTCGAAACGAGTGATTGCGAAACGTACTCCGCTAGCACGAGAGCCCCCGCCGAAGGCGGGGAAACAACGGGCTAGTTGATTATAATGAAAAACCTTATGGGACTTCATAAGATTCATTTCGACGATTGCCATCATCGAAGTGTAAGCTGCTGGTCCCTGCAATTTGTTTTGTTTTGAAGTTACACATAATTTAAGATATTGCAATGGTTCTCGATTCCTGTGTGGCTTCTTTCAGTTACTAGCACAACGATGACTTGTCATTTCGCGTATGACATGAGTGAAGTTGAATATTTCAATCGCTCTCTCTCTCTCTCTCTCTCCATCTCTGCCGCAGAAGAAGTAGATAGGTCCTCAATCGATGGAAAGGGAATGAATCAAGCAATGGCTTTTGAAATTGATGATTTGCATTCATTCTTGACTTCAAAGTACGATACCTGGATTGCATACGACGAGTGCCTTGAGGAGTACGTACTCCTTCTTGTCGAGACTGAGGTCGCATAGTGGCTGGATACTCCCATGGTGCAACTGACGCTCGTGCTCCATTTCACTACACAATTATCACATTCGAGTGACCAGCTAAATCCTTATCAATATGCCAATTTGAAAATAGTACAAGATTAGGTTGATGAGTGAATTGGAAGAGACTCACGGAGGAGAAAATCCGTGAAACGGAATCGACCCGTCGGGATGCGTCGTCCATCCACTCTTACTCTCGTAAGAGAAGAATGCACTAGTGAGATGAGTGCACATGATGGCAACGTGACGAACCAGCGCTTTCTGATAAGGTTAACATAACTATAACTATTGATTTTAAACCTTGTCATCGTGCTTGAGGCGGTGGAAGAACTCAAAGGCCTTCATGTACTCGATGGAGGAGAGAAGATCGGCGTATGACCAGAGCCATTCCAATTTTCAAGTCGCTAGGACTACTGGGAGCGGAAATACGAAATCGCGGGAATTCAAATATTTCCTCTTCTCCTCGACATTTTTCCACGACATCAATGATTGCAAGTTCGATTAATACTTGGAAGGTATCACTCAGGTAGGGTTGGCCCGATGAGAGAGAAACTGAGATCTCAAATTGATTTTTAATCAATTATATCCTTCTCGCGAGAACAAAGAAACCCCAATCGAGATCTCATTTCTCGATCTGTTCTCAATCTCCATTTCATTCGACGTTCTTCCCTTTCAAATGACCGGTCAGAGTGTGGGGGAATGGAAAAGTAAAGGGTGGGAACCTTCTATTGATTCTCAATTTTAATCGAGATCCTCTTGTACGGTGTGAAACGAACCCTAGCCTGAGTGACTCAGGATAGAATGGATGGCAATAATGCTGTCCAGTCGATGGCCATCTCTTGGCTCTGGAGCGAATGGAGAAGCACTAAAATTGTATGCTTGTTTTGATTTGCCCTTGAAGTTTGAGCGAACTCTTACGTTACTATGATATATTGGGGTCAATGATATTCCAAACAGGTAAATTTTCTGAATCAATAAGGGTCACCGTAATCGATGATGTGCATTCTCGAGATAAATGAGGGCGCCTGTTAAACGTTCCAGTTTGCATTTGAGCACTGTTGGATACTCCTGAATAGGGATGTCAAAATCAAGAGGTTGGCGCAGAATGAAGAGGCCTTTTATCGCTCTCTCATTTCCCTCTTGATTCAAGAGGGCGCGGTCGATGAGCTCTTGAATTAAGAGCTGATTTCACAAATTCCGATGTAACTCGAAAACGCGTCAGCATGTTAACGTGGAAATTTGGCAGTCTTATTTAGCCGGCAGTAGCAAGTTATGACCGAGCCATTGTTAAGTTGTGACCAAACTTCTGGACACTTGGGATTGTGCATTGGGAGAGTAGCCGAGCTAGTAGCAAGTGTAGTTGGGCACGTATCCGCAGGCGAGCTACTGACCGGCGACGTACCCACTTGTAGCCGTAAATTAGTCGGTAGCCGACCAGTGGCCACTGTAGCCCAGCTATTAGCCGGTGTACGGACTAGTAGCGTGATATGGTCGGGGGCAACTGTCACCCCGAACAATCCATTTTGGGGAGGGTACAAGACGATACCACGCTGGTTATTGATTGGTTGAAGCATTGTGCTACATTCGTAAGACATGGTACCCATGTGGTACCATGGTACAAATGTGGAACCATGATGGTACCACTTGGGTACCATCACGGTACCACATGGGTACCACACGTGTATCATCATTGAACCACTTGGGTACCATGTTACCATATTGGTACCATCTTGGTACCACATGGGTACCATGGTACCACACGTGCATCATCATTGTACCACTTGGGTACCATGTTACCATATTGGTACCATATTGGTACCACATGGGTACCATGGTACCACACGTGCATCATCATTGTACCACTTGGGTACCATGTTACCATATTGGTACCATATTGGTACCACATGGGTACAATGGTACCACATTGGTACCATCATGGTACCCAAGTGGTACCATTATGGTACAAAGTGGTTACATAATAGTCATTATGGTACCAATGTGGTACCATGGTACCCAAGTGCTACCCCACAGGTTTGGCTCGCCATCACTCCGCCACCATAAATGTAAATGACCCTTTATCGAATGGGTTCGCATCGGCCCTGTCTTCGACTTCATCCCCATGCACATCGGAATGAATTGGCCTTTGTTTTGAGGGTTCTTAGCTGCACTCCCTCCCCCTCTTGATTCAAGAGGTCGCCGATCACCCTCCTCTTGAATTAAGAATGACGCCGGTCAGGCGACTGTGGTGAATGAAAATGAAGACTTGAATTAACCTCTTGCTTCGCCATCCCTACTCCTGAACAGAACAATGATGAAATCTTTTACATGTTCAAAACTGACTCGTGTAGGAAATAGTGATTGTAGGCTGGAACAGGTGGAGGATTGAAATTGTTGAAAGCACGATAGCAAGTTCATAATTTCGCCAAACCGGAGTATTTGCTCTTGACATTACATTGATACCGCACAAAAACGCATTCCCCCCTTTTCAGCCGCACATTCTGAAGATATTTTGAGCACGACGGGATTCGATTGGGTATTGATGGAGCCGAACTATGAAAAAACTGCGCGTTAGGGGGGGGGGAGTACCGACGTGGGTGGAGGACAGACACAGAAGGGAGATAAAGTTTACATTATGAACTTCCTCTTCCTCCTCTTCTCTTGTTCTCCATATCTCTCATGG
Source organism: Pristionchus mayeri (assembly GCA_036245805.1). Lineage (NCBI taxonomy): Eukaryota > Metazoa > Nematoda > Chromadorea > Rhabditida > Neodiplogasteridae > Pristionchus > Pristionchus mayeri. The sequence goes on along the minus strand of BTRK01000004.1, from coordinate 5,138,861 downwards.
CTGTGCCCTTCTGAGTAAATTAACCCTACGATCTCAAGTGTGGTTAGTGACTGGACAAATCTGCGAATCCAAGACAGAAAGAACTGGCAAAACATAGAGATGAGTAAGACTAGCGATGATGCTTCCTCGCCCATCTGCCCATCTGTTCCTTCTCCATTCCCCCTCTTCACTCATCTCTCCACGTGGCTCGTTGGCTGCACGCTCACAATCCCTCACAAAAGCATACATCACGATCATCCCTTCCTTCACAGTCGATCGCAAACAGAACGTTGTGAAAGACTCGAAATAATGTTAAACCGAAAAAGTGTTCGCGGGAAATATTGATACATTTTTAAAGATAAAAAATTGCAACATTTTAAATAAATGATGTGGTTGCTGCATCCCATTCGGTGTAACTATGTTGCACCTCTCGCGTATCTCTCTGCACAAGGTTCTTTAATTTGTGCCTGTCCCATCCACTGGTCTGTGATCATTGTAAGCGAGACAGTTGATTGATATGTTTCGGTATGCAAGACGATTCTCGTTCATAGAAATACACTAATCATACAAATCGTTGATGGCTCCTCTGATGATCATTAAATATCGCTTGTCTACCCATCACAGATTGTTGTGCAATTTTATCATTTGATGATTTCAAGCGAGAGAAAACGAGTAGAGAACAATTTGTTGACGTGAGCGAATTCAGTAAATTTAACAGAGGCGGAGTTGGTATAGTTATTGCGCGAATATAAGGAAAGATTCCCTGGCTCTTTGTCCCGACCGATGTTCGTGTTCCATTGCAATGCTTCGACTCACTGCGAAGCTGAATCAGTGTCTGGCCCCATGTACTACATCCCCTACAAGTCCTCGCTGATTGGTCCGGAGAAATTCTGGGATGACAATGAGGTGAACGAGCAGCTTAATAATTGCCGGTTGTCCAATCAGTGTCTCGACAGTTGAAATGACAATCATAACCATAATGGGCTAGCATGCCACCCGAGTCCCTCGTTTTCCAGTCCCTCGTTCACTCGTGGATGCACGCCAACTGGAGTCACACCATCTGGCTCGCAATCCTCTACGTGGCCGCAGTCCACATCCTGCAAAGGTGTCACAGTTATTCCCATCAAGAAAGAAATTTGGACTAGCTAGACAAAAAAATATGCCAGATAGTATATTTTGCGAGAATTTCGAAATGTAATCATAATCTATTGAGGTACATGGCCAGTAGGAAGGCATTCGAGCTGAAGACCCCTATGATCATCTGGAATGCCGCTCTCGCTCTCTTCTCACTCGCTGGCACACTGAGAATGGGCGAGGAATTTGTGTAAGAGATGTTTTCGATTACTGATAACATTGATGTGCGCGCACATGTATTGGCATGTCTAACCCTCTCCAGTTGAGCGAAATAGAGTGTATTACATGTAAAGGATGAGTAAAAATTCATTCAATTTTCGAATTCGGGTATTCAATCAATATCGCCTCCAGGCACGTTCTGCGCACTCGGCCGTTGATTGCTTCTATCTCATACACGGTCGATCCGGGTCAGACTGCCGCCTTGTGGGCTGTGTGCTTCGCCTGGTCCAAAGTGAGAAGACCACTACATGCATTTACCTATTGATTTGATATCGCTTAATTCAGATTTTCGAACTCGGCGACACGATTTTCGTTATTCTGAGGAAGAAGAAGTTGATCTTCCTTCACTGGTATCATCACGCTGTCGTTCTCGTCTATGTCTGGCATTCGGGTTAGAGAGAACACAATATTTTTAAACTGCAGTTTTACTGAAGGATGGAATATATGGGTTTGTGTTGAATCTCTTTTCTGCATAGAGTCAGATTACGAAATACGAATTTCAGCGCGAGAAGTGGTGGCAGGTGGTCGATGGTTCATCACGATGAACTATTTCGTGCACTCACTAATGTACGCGTACTATGCGATCAGCGCAGGTAGGAAATTTCTTATTGGTTTTGGGAAACTAGAAGGTTTCTGAATGCGCGTAAGAAGGGTAGCATGTGCGCGAAATATACAGTTCTTACACAAGAGAGCCGTTCAATGACCATCGGGGCATTAGATGTGTTGATGTCTAATCGACTTTACACAAATGTCATTGGCTGGGAAAGAGGAGAGCATCATACGCTAACTTTATCAACTGATCTTTGATCTTTTCCAGCTGGCTTCCGGTTGCCCCGCTCGTTGTCCATGACAATCACAGCGCTGCAGACAACGCAAATGTTGATTGGAGTGGCTATCTCATTCATTGTTTTCTACCTCAAACTACAGGGAAATGTGCGTGAACTCTCACTTTTCTTCAGTTGCACTGCATTTTGGGTATTCAATCAAAGCACATCATTTCAGATAATCCAGCAGTCTTTCGAGAATCTCTACTTCTGCTTTGCAATATACGCTTCATTCGCGGTTCTCTTCATGAACTTCTTTAGAAAGTCGTATCTAAAGGAGGACGACAAGTTGAAGACACAATAAGAATCTGATTACAGAAATTTCGAGACTATCTGCTGAGTTATTATCTTTCACGGTTGGAAATTTCCAGGACGTATCAATTATTTTCTTCTTTTTGAATTTGATTTTGTAAGGGAATACAACATGGAAGGTTATACAATGGAACACAGTGAGAAAATCGGGTGGAATGATTATGTTTGCTATTTCCATACGATGGGGGGGAATTCACGTCATCCCTCTGAAATGGAAGCTGCATCTTCTGCACTTGAATTGGATGAATTCCCCTTGCAATTATCTGAGTAGCTATTCTCTCTGTTTCTCGCCTACTCGAATGCGTGAATATGAGTGGCACTTCGAGGAAGGAATGGACGGCGTGAGACAGACAGGCGACGCCTTTATAATTTCCTCTGCGCGGCGGAGCGGAAGATGAGAGGGACGAAATGAGACACAAAAGCGGTGTCCGAGTGCACTCGTGAAGCACTTACCGTCACTAGAAATCGTGACTTCAGATATCTCACGATAATCGGATGCTTCTTAGTAAATGTTTTTCGTGTCCCCTTCCGTTCCAATTTCCGCCAAAGTTAAAGCCGTTTTGGTCAATGTTAGTATTAGGGTGTCCGGAAAGTTCGTTCATTTGGTCATCAAAAATGAACGCGTGATTCAATTCCCCATTTCTGCAGTTCTATTCGTGAGCAATGTATCGTGCAATTTTTGTTTTGAATTTTAAGAATATTGCATCACTACGAAATATTTTAGAATTATTTTAGTGGTGGTGACTTTACACGGCCTAGTGAAAACTTGGTTTTCCATTGTTATATCCTCGGCCGTTCCGCAAAGCTAAATTATTCCATTTGATGTTGGGTGGCTCCCCTTACTCTTAGCTTTTGTAAAACATGGTACTCCCGCTTCAAGAATTGAGATTACGGTCTTGATACTCTGTTTCACGCTGAAAACCCCATTTTTTGTCGCATAGTCGTATCGTTCTCATAAGGTAAAAGAGCCAGACTAATGTTAATTAGCTCAATTAAAAGGTAGTATCGGGTACTCCATTGTCCACTATACGACGCATATCTCACCTGTCTAGCAAAACGCTGAGACTCCCTAGTGTACTTACTTATTTTTCAACTTCATTTTTTGTGACCTGTCAGTTTGAATACCTAACGATTTTTCGGCCGTAAGAAGGGGCTGAGGCAAAATAACTAGGTAATCGGTGACCAATTACTAGTGTATCACGTATGACAAGTTAGAGCGAATACTTCAGTAGATGCACGCTAACACGATGTATGAAAATTTCGCTAGGTCGTGATAAAATCAAATCACTAAAATCAATGTAGAAACGGTCATACTAATCCAATCATCTTTTAATTCAGTGCTAGTACAGCACCATACTTTGCTCACAAATAACACTGCAGAAATGGGGAATTGAATCACACATTCATTTTAGATGACCAAGTGAACGAACTTTCCGGACACCCTAATAGTTCTGCTCAAAAATTCACTCAAGTTCTACATCGGAATATTCTTTCTCTCACTCTTCGCGATTGTTTCACTGTGATCAGAATACTGTAGTAATCACACATCATTTCTCCTCTTCCGTCGCCGTTTTCTAATCCTCATTTGATGAGAATTGGCGCCAATTCCGAGTATCTAATTAGTGGAAGGAATTAGTAGGGTACTCGCGAGTCGAGGCCAGAAGACTTCTCATTCAGTCAGTCCATCTTTCGCTTCGTTTTCACTTCGTTTCCTTGGCTTCTTCCCATTACGGCCTTCCCCACTGTGCATTGTACAGTCTTCCTTCCTATCCTCCATCTCCCATTTATATCTCAGACGACGTCATCATGGGTCAGATTCTCTCGTTGTGTCGCAAGAAGAAGGAGCCGTCGATGGAACTGACGGACGAGGAAGTTACGGCAGTGAGGAATGTGTGGATAAGGTCAGTTTATTCTTCAATCTCTCCCCAATTTCCGGCCATGCCCTTCCTATGATTACTTCTTGCTTTTCTTCCCCTCGTTTTCTGTCTCTCTGAAGATGGTTAAATTAGAGCAAACCAGGAAGTTTTCCTTACTATTCTTCGTCCGATGAATGCCAAGTCTCTCGTAGTTGGGCATACTTGTTGAAGGGCAAAGACGGAGGACATCGGGAAGAAGATCCTGCAGACTCTGATCGAGAAGAGGCCCAAGTTCGCCGAGTACTTCGGAATTCTCTGCCAAAGTGACAAGTTGGATCAGAACTCGCTCAAGGAGAGCAAGGAGTTCCACCTGCAGGTCCTCCTAGATATAATAGTGAACAACAACTTTTTGCTATGCACTCATTTGAGTATCCTATGAGATTTTTAAGGATGCATTCAATGTCAATAAAATATTCACAAATCTCTTTTTCAGGCCCATCGCATCCAAAACTTTCTCGACACGGCCGTCGGCTCGCTCGGTTACTGTCCCGTCTCGTCGATATACGATATGGCCCATCGAATCGGGCAGATTCACTTCTATCGGTAGTCGATTGCTGCTGGGCCCTTGCCTGTCTCTCCACTCCACGTGTACACTCACTGTGCAGAGCAGAGTGCGCGGGGAGTGGAGAGACCGAAGATATCCCCCACTCCAACGGAGATCATTACAGGGGCGTCAACTTCGGAGCAGACAACTGGCTCGTGTTCAAGAGAGTCACTGTCGATCAGGTGAATAGTCTGGCTTACTGGAAATGATTATTTGGAGTAAACTTGCAAATCTTGTTTGAGGTGACGAAGGGCGTGAGCTCGACTCAGGCATCGCAGGCGAATCTGCTCGAAGGAACCAAAGAACCGGAGGTCGAGGAACATCCGGTACCAGATAGGATAGGAGGGGGTGCTTCGTCGGCCTAGGCTAGATAGCAAAATCGATAAAGTTAGAAGCGTGCGCATACGAACATGCTGATTTAGCTGAACGACGTGCAGAATCCGTTCTCGGGCGAGAATTGTCTCGCACGTCTTGGATGGAACAAACTGATGACGGTGATCGTCAGGGAGATGAAGAGAGGTCGGAGAGAGAGAGAGAGAGAGGTCGGAGAGAGAGAGAGAGGTCGGAGAGAGAGAGAGAGAGAGAGAGAGAGAGAGAGAGAGAGAGAGAGAGAGAGAGAGAGAGAGAGAGAGAGAGAGAGAGAGAGAGAGAGAGAGAGAGAGAGAGAGAGAGAGAGAGAGAGAGAGAGAGAGAGAGAGAGAGAGAGAGGTCGAGAGAGAGAGAGAGAGAGAGAGAGAGAGAGAGAGATCAACAAGATCTTTGAAGGATTCCTCGAGGAGGCGATGCGCAATTGCAAGGAGGAGGCAGATCCGACCTACACTGGATGATCTACGCCTTTCCACTATTGGTTATCCTTGATGTATACAAACAGCCTTTTGTATTGTGCAATCACATTTTAAGAATGAAATTAAATATACCTTATCAGTTTCTATGTCGATTCCGAAAATATGGTGTCCAGAACAGTGAGAGAAATGCGAATTAAAACAACGTTGAAGCTTCAAGACTTGCATAGTAACATCACGTGAAGAGCAATGGAAAAATCAAAAAATTGCAATCAGCGCGTATAGATAAAAATTGTAAATATTGTTGCCAAGCAGATCTGATGATTCTTTCTGCATCTGCACCAGAAAACATGGATGTTCTGCGAATGGAGGAGATTGACTATCAACACCATTGCATGAATACGGACTGATTCGCTGCCATCTCGACGAGCAATGGTCTGACTCTCTCCTTATCACACACTCTCTCGCTGGTGCGAGAAAGCGAGAGAGCATGAGATTTGGAGAGACTCAGACGATTACTCATCTCGATGCTCCTGTTCTCACGTGACGATCGTGCGAATGCTTTCTCCCATTAAATTTATCGCTTCTCGAACTCCTTTCTACTCACGTATAAGCCACTAGAACTGACATTTTTTCGCTACATAATATGAATTACAAACACCTTGCGGGTGCTTCGCTGTGCACAGGTGCTGGAGTTACTGGTATGCAGGCCGATTTCGTCAATCGTTTGACCATGATAAACCTTTCAGGATTGGTGTTGAATCTTTTATTGGTATGCTCTCTGAGTCGCGCAAAAAGATGGCGAATGGCGAATGTTTATCGTGTGCGTTGGCAAATTCTCCTATTACATTATTGCTCCAAGTTCAGTGGTCAATTCTGCTGACGTCATCGTCAAATCTGCTTCTTTGCTTCCTTGTTGCAACCATGAACTTTGTTCGTTGAAACATATGAATCACTTCTTGATTTCAGAAATGCTGGGTGGTTTTAGGTGCACATCTTTCGCGATGGCACCTTCATTACGGCTATGTTTGGACCACTAGCTTCGGTGATGCACAGAGATGCATCACTTTTCGTGTTCCAGGTAAACAAGTGGTGTCTGTATATCAGTAAAACAAATTTCTAGTCCACAGAAAACAAACAGGCACTAGGTCGGATGATCACCGTCGGATGATTACCTACTGGATGATTACCAAAAACATTGACCCATCTGTATAACTTTCACAGTAGGCTCCCTAGTGTCAAAAATGATTCTGTGAAAGTTCTACAGAAAGGTTTCATGCTTTGGTTATCAACCAGTAGGTTATCATCCGACGGTGATCATCTGACCTAATTCCAAAAAACAGATGTTGGTCAGATAGCGACTGTGCTCACAACACTTATGGGCACTGCGATTCCAATCAAAGCTGCGCTTCAATTTACCACAATATCCAGGTTAAAGGACGAGTATTTTTGAGAAATTTGACATCATCCACACGAAAGAAAGGTGTTTAAAGGGGCAGATGGACTTCTTGGAAGCGAATCTTTCTCTCTTACATCTTCACTTTCATCTGCGTCATCGACGTCGCCGTCAGTGAATCGACATCGTTAAGGATATATCGTTCCACTAAACCTGATTTCTTCAGTTCATGACCCGAGATCTACTGCCTTCAAATGACTTCAACGTGATAATGGAGGAAATCGTGCGGGACCTGTACGGTATTCAGCAGGAGAACTCTGTTATTGCTGCAGGAAGCACAGCTAAATATGTGGACATAAATGTATTATTTTTGCGCCTATAAAGCTAGATTTGCTTTCGCAGAATGGTCGCTCCATAATTACTCTTCTAATATTCGTCATTCTTATTCCGTACGTGTCGTCGTACGGCTTGTTCCTGTGTCTAGTCATCTGTGTAAGAAGAAAAGGGGTTCTAGAACATCGAGTGCTTTCAGATTCGGCGTTATTTGTCTACATATTCCTCTGCTTTTAGCTCGCGCACCCTAAGGATGCAACGAGGATTTCATGTTATGCAGCTGCTACAAGTGACAGCAGCTCAGTGACAGAAATACTTCATGCTTCCAGGGCTTCCTTCCATTGGCAATACTCACCGTCCCTGTGCTGATCTTCCTCCATGGGGCAGTCATGCATTCAACCCTTGATTTCGCCACTTTGATATTCACTTTTCTGGTGTGGATCTGCCCTTCAGTGCAGGTAGCTGGGAGTAAAACTACGAAAGCAATAGATATTTCAGGCAATTGTTCAACTGTGGTATTCTTACCAGTCTTCCTCGTGCTCTCTCGTGCACTCGATCACTCATGTTTCCTCGGCAGTTATGACTGGGAAACAGTAGATGACAGAATATGTTTCTAGAATACGTGTGATTCCATATTTGTTTTGTATTTTATCACTTACTTGTACTTATAAAATATTACTCTGACATGCTTGACTTTTATGAGGGATAAATTGGGGAATGATCGCTCGCATTACTTTCAAAAGCGAACACAAGCCATCCCATTGTTAAATGCTACTCATACATCATCTCTAAGGAAGTTTAGAATTTCTGCGTTTGAAGTGATGAATGAAACACTTGGTGGCATTGAAGTCGGCACTCGGAGATCCTCATCCATTCTGATCTCGTATAGAGAGGTTATCTGAACATGGACTACGTCGTCTACGATAGCTTGCGCATTTTTAGTGGATATTTTACAGGTTTTATTAAATTAATAAAAAAATATAACAGCAACACTAAGGCGTCACAATTATTGCTACTTCTTTTGCTCTAGCAATCTTCTGCATATGTATGAACCGACTGAATAATTTTTACAGGTTCTTTGCCTAAAATTATGCTCCATGTTACTCGTCATTTTAGGCGTCACGTTCTGATGTACGTTGTGAGCAATCTGCTAGAATCCACCGTGCACTACTTCACCTATGTCGTTCGTTACATTTAACTTCAAATAATTATAAATAAATATGTTTTATTGTAATGATATTGTAGAACGTGTTCGCGTGGCACAATTCGTTCATTCTCTTCTCCGAAGGTTTCTTCTCCGGCCCTCGTGCGATAGGGGCCAGTATGATCTTCTCATCAATCCCAACTGTAATCCTGACACTACTCAATTTCTACAGATATGCTCAAGTCACAAGGTAATCCGGAGTCCAAATCCATCGTTATCCATACAAAATCTCAGCTTTAAACGCTTCGAATTCTTCACGTCATCCTATAGTTTTTTACCTTGCTGTTTCCTACTATGCCTAGATGCACTTTTTCATTACGTTGAAGCCACAATTCTCTTCCAAACTGACAGTGATGGGATCGATCAGACAGCAGACCTCTTCCATTGGGTAATCTTTAGTCTAATTGTTAGTGTCCATCCTTCTCTTCCAGGTACTGAAGAGAGGCAGGGACTTCGGATTCGAACAGTGCGTGGGCGCGTACTGGGTGAGTGAGATCAATATTTCCCTTCACACCTTATTTACAGATTGATGACACTTTCCGAAATGGAAAATGGAAACCGATACTTGGCTTGTTTGTTATGTACTTCTACTACATATCTCTCCTACTTGTTAACGCATACATTGTCTTCAAGATCAGATACACTCAACGGTGATACTGCGAGAATCGTCATGATTATAGCACACATTGCAGGTCACACAAACGGGTTCGATATCATTTTCAATCTTCGTGCGAACCACTCCATGCTCTAATGATGCGGTCGCAGGCCAGTCGTTTCTTGAATATAAGATTGCACCTGGCTGAGTAATTTCACGCTTCACGTCCATTTTCAGATGGCTCTCGTAGTTGTCACAGTCTGGTTTCCTCGGCTGATTCTGGCTACTCTTCCTTTTCTTCACGACGTCGATAAATATACTTATTTCGCAAGAATTATCGAATCTTATGCAATGATATCCGTTCAACTAAGGCCGATTATTGCTAATTGCACAATTATTTTCGTGATCAGGGTAAGATGGAGACGTCCAGTTCTCTATATTTTAAAATTACTGAATTTTCAGAACATTCGAAAGCGCATACGAGCTGGTCTGCGAAGCAGATGCAAGAGTATTACGACGAATACCGCTGTTGAATGTCTCGATCACTAATTGCTAGATCCGATTGCTCCTTAATTAGCACAATTCAGATATTTGCCTTTCATTAGGCCTCATTCTTCTTGATTTATAGTCACCATCGCATGAATAAGTAGCTGCAAAACAGCAACTCATCAACAGACAAATGAATTTATATTAGTATGCTCCGAATTGCGTTTATGAGAATATCACTGACAATGAATGTATTGCAAAGTTCCTTTCAAAGGCATTTAGATAGCTCAAATCAACAATACTTTTAGAATTTTTGATTCATGAAAGCAGTCTAGTTTCTATTGTACTTTCAAAGGATTATACATTCACAGGTGGTGAATGGGAGCGAGCTTCAATAACTGGCTAATACATCTCATGTTTGAGTGGCTTCATTGACCTTCCAAACGCACGTAGAATCTACGTCGTCGATGCCAGAAACACGAAGGAATCCCCTAAAGCATGAATTGGTGAAAGATTAGCAGCAATCATCAAATCATGAGAATAAAAAGCTCGTATACTCCGTCTTTCTGGGTTCGATCGCGGAAGTTCACGTTCGGAACCGACAAAACATGCTTTTTTCTATAATTATGGAGACTGGACAAATCCGGAAGTGCAATGAAATAGAAAGAAGCTAATTCCAATTTGCGATTTATTAGCCATTTTTTTGGAGTTACAGTCATCTCTTCAGGATGTGGCCGATTGCTCTTCGCACTCGTCAAACGAATATTCGTAAAAAGTTCGCAGTTTAATCGGGTAGCCGATCAATCCACTTCAATGGCGCACGTATGAAGATGCTTGAGCGGTTCCTCCTTTAAGAATGCATTCATATGGCTCCACTTGATTTGCTGGCCTCTCCCTCCTTCTTCTGATCGCCGAATGAGAGGCACCATTCCTCACTCGGGTCAATCTGCAGGTCAAATGTCACGTGATAGGGAGCACCGCAGAAAGAGTTTACCCAAGGGCCCATATTATTTGCTGTCCTGTTCTGACTAGTTTTCGAATAGAAAATCTTTTGATTTAGCTTGCAAAATAAGAATATCATATTGGAAGAGACGCATGCGTCACTCAAATGTAAAAAGAGCGCGAATGGTCATAGTCTTCTCTGACAACAAATGGATACTTTCCCTTCACCTCTCTAAACAAACAGGGATTTCCAATGCTCACGCGATTTCCAGCTCCCCCCTCTCAATTTGCCGATCGATGTCACAGTCGCGATAAACCCCGATAGAATCTTTCTTCCTTCCCTTCACTCGCCACGCCTCATTCGACCTCGTGCCATTGCTGAATTTACGTGTACGTGGGAAAAGTCCCCATCCGTGTCCTTGCTCGCATTGGTTGATCCACCACCCACGAGGGGGAATGACCAACCTGACACTTGGACGCACTCACTTAGTCAACCTTGTCTCGCCCACTCGGGCTTCCAGGCAAACAATCCGGTTCTCGTGCACCCATTTGCTCTTTTCGCTGTTGTATCTCTGCGTCACGAAGGAATCACGAGGGTGTCTGCCATCCGAGTCCCTTAACAATTCTCCCCCGTAGAGACACAATTGAAGACTCCCTCCCCCCCTCCAGTTTCCTCCTTTCCACTTCGCGATTTGGGTGCATTTGTAGTTCAGCAGTTCAGGCGGAGCGGAGGAAGTAGAGCAAAGGAAAGGGAAGAAGGGAAGAGATGGCGAAAGGGCCCCTCTCCCTCCCTCTATCCCTCTCCTCTCCGCTCTCGATACACATGCAACAGAGGGAGAGAAATAAAGACAAATACGTAGAGTGCTGAGAGAGTATGCGAAGGAGAGAGAGAGCAGAGAAAAGGAGCGCGAGGTGGCGATGGAGAGAGAGAGAGTGGTTGTCTCTATCTCTCTATGTACCTCTCTCTCCTCCTTCCACTTCACGGTCTGTATACACCTTGTACTCCCCAGTCCAACTCGATCAAACATCATCAGCAACTTGTCCACTCTTCATTCTCCTTTCCAAGCTTTTCACTTATTGTGCGACGTTGCATTTGTTCACTCCATAGAGAATGCAGTGTCGGAAGTGGAAATATTGCTTCTCTCTCTCTCTCTCTGTTTGCTGTCGGTTTCCGCGCGCGAGGAAATCATTTCTCCTATTTTCTTGCTTCAATATCGCTGTTCGTGTATTTGTAGGAAAGTAATGGAACTGGTGAATTTGTCTAATGGAGGGCGGCTAAATGCAAATAGTAGCCAAGCAGAAGTGAGTAGAATCTCACGAATTTGGCAATGCTTGACGTGGATCGCACTCTCATCGTTCACCCCTCTCTCCTTCCCCCTCACTTTCACTCTTTTCTTCACTGTGAGTAACCTTCACATTTCAGAAGATGCCCCGACGCAAACGAGCACCCGATGAAGTGAGACATTTTAACTATCTGTGCACATTGTCAATGTTGACTTTTCCATTTTGTGGGATACAATCGACATAAAAAAATGCCCATTTAGAGGCAGCAGTGTCCTGAAATTTGCGTCGGTTGCGGTGCCGGAGCATCCGGCTATCATTATGAGGTAGTTTTTCTCGTTTCACTTGAGTTTCATGTGTAAATTCTAAAGTCTAATTACTCAGCAAAAGTTGTTGTTTCGCAGGCAGCCTCGTGCACCTCTTGCAAGACTTTCTTTCGTCGGACTGTGCTGAGTGGAAAATCATTCACATCTTGCATCAAGATCACCGCCTGTGCAATGAGTGGTGAGTCGTCTCCCTGGGTTCGGAAGCACCCAGATCAGAGAGATAAGCCCCATCCGTTACATTGCATACTAAACGAGATTCAATCTCTAACTATTCTCTGGCCGATTGTGTTGAGGTGATGAAATTTCCACTTGCTGAGGGTGTTGGTACCACGAAAATGCACCAAATTCTCATCAAATTCTCTGTTGGACCCATGAAAATGCATAAATTTCATGCTAGTAATATCTGACATTAGAAGCTTGACCAGTTGGTCATTTCAGCTGTGTTCCTTCAGGTTTGATGCCGTGTCGATCGTGTCGTTTCGATCGTTGCATCGATGGAGGAATGAATCCCTTCATCATTCTCGGAATCAACGGCGCCGACTCAAATGCGGTTGTGCAGAGTGCAGTGAGGAGGATGAATTGCTCTGAAGTAAGTTCCTATTTATAATATAGATCAATATGGCAATATAACTCTGAAAATATTCCATATTAGCCAACAATCTGGACGTATTGCCCCACAAAATTCATGGATTTTCAGCCATCGACTTCGAATTCCAGCTCACCAGAACCAGCTACGAAACGAGTGAGTAAATGAACGATGTATATGACAGAAAAACGTGAAAACAATTAAAAGTGATGCAATTGAAAATCCACAAATCCGCCTAAACGGATAGTTCTCACTACAACTACAAGTATTATGACTAACACAAAATGGAATTTGTCGCTTATAGGTGATCAGCCCCACTGTATTCGAGTGTACGATCGACCGGATAATCGGCTCTCTACTACACTTGGAAACTGCGTATCAGACATTACGGTACTCGATTATTGAGTAAGAAGAAAAATTGTGAATTTTGAAGCTACTGCGAAAAGATCGACCCTCGGCCGAATGAATATAGGCTGGACACACTAATCATCCTACCTTCCTTGCTGAACAAGTCAAAAATGGTACAGCTATTTCGTTGTTGACTGGCCTATTTTCCATTGTTTCAGGATTCTCTTGAGCCCAAGTTGCGGTGTCCAAAACAGGAACCAATGAGTCCCACTGATAGATCGACGTGTTGTGCGACGTATACGTCTGCACCGGGGCTAGGATTCTGTGTATGTCGTTGACAGCTCGTATGCATAGATAGTGTCACAAACTGGCTTTGCGACTAACAGGCGCTCAAGGGAAACTTGTAGAAGGCGAATCCGAAAGCGACAAAAAACTGGCAATTCGCCGATCTTCTCTTCTCGATCGAGTACATGAAGACATTCGACTTCTTCCACTACATCAACCACGACGACAAGGTTTGACCTCGGAAGTACCTGCCATCCATACCCGATTCCTTATCAGAAAGCGCTGTGTCGTCATGTGACAATCATGTGCTCTCATCTGACGGTCGCCTTCTCCTCGTATGAAAAGAAGAGCGGAATATCGCTCTTCCCAGATGGGTTCATGCCACACAACGGATTCATCTCCGCGTTAGTCTCCACTCATTTCAGCAGCATTCAGGAAAGGCTTCAAAGGAAACCATAACATTTATGAGATGTGAGAGTCGGGATCATGGTTATGGGAGTAGTTCATGCTATAGTACAATACTTCAAACACCCGCCAGAGGATCTATTGCACATCATTACAGGGAGTTCCCTCATGAGCAGGAAGTGCACTACGATGTAATCAATCTCCTTCGCGAGTTGGAGATAGACAAGAAGGAGTACGTCCTCCTCAAGGCACTCGTCGTGTGCAACCCAGGCTAGTTTGATGTCAACATTGCCAGATATAGTACCTGCTAATCGACTGGGTCATGTGCATGCGCGGCGCTACGCGGCACGCCGCGTACTGTAAATACAATACTGCAAGATATGTTAACGTGCTGCGATAGAGGAATGCAGCACCTGGTGAAAACAGCAATTATGAATAGTAATATGCATAGAGACGGCAAGGCGGCGAATCAAAATAATCACAACGATTCATGATTTGTCCCGTTGTATCACTAAGGATTATGGATACGATCATATTATTAATTAAATCTATCATACAAAATATGAGAAGATAAACAATAGCACACTACCCTTTTACAACCGGCATATCAGGCTGGTGCAAAAGTCTTGCGGTTTTTTGTGTCCGTACTTTGAACTATCATAATTCTCTTGTCCCAAAACACAATGACTAACAAACAGAGCAGTGTTTAGAGGCATGCTTGTACTTTACATACACAGATTAAAATCAATCCGATATCGCAATCAACGCAATAAAATATGATAAACCCAATTGCAATTGATGCTCAAAATTTTGCATCAAATGTATTTCACTGGATATTTGTTGGCAAAATTCAGGAAAGCTGCCCATACTGATATCTGCGAAGTGTCGCGTATACCCTTTCAGAAAATGTGTTTCAACTGAGTCTTGATTAAGTTTGGACCGAATTACATGCTATTGAAAATATACTGTCGACGATGTCTACATGAAACTTTTTCGGATTTTGTGCATCAAAGACCAATCATACAGGCTTCACTATGAGTGCGCTATATTCAACCACCAATAGGCTTTATACTCAGAAAAAATATTGGCAACTGCACCTTTCTCGTTTCAGAAAATTTGAATTTCTCATTTTTCAAAAATATGCGAAATCAACATAAAAAATGCAATATGTAGCCATCTACAGATCAATTCATTTCTCAAAAGGATGTAACTTCCATCATCCATGAGAAAAATTATGCATAGGGTAAAGATGGGAGCTTTATATAACCACCAGGAATTGAGCATTCATGCTTCAGAGGAAACATAATATTGATAAATGTGTCGTTTTCGATGGATAAATTTTCGCAATTTTAACTTTGTCCTGCTCTCGCCTCTCCGATTGGGCAATGCTGATAGGGTGCGCATATGAAAGAGTATGCATGGCCTCATTAGTAATTAATATATGTAAGGTCGTCGGTCAAACTGAAAGGAAAACGGAAGCCAAAATATCAAAAAACCGCAAGACTTTTGCACCAACCTAATACTTGGTCCATTCATTTTGATCGACTTAGCGTTGTCCCATCGCGATGCTCCACAGGTCAGCTTGAAGGTTGGGTAATTTGTGAAGGGCCCCGAGAGACAAAGTTTCTTTTATTAATCCCTTTTACTCGACCGATTTCGCTGAAAATCCGAGGCGGCTCTTGCGGATTCCGAACAAATATGAGTGACAATCTGAGAGAACGGAGCAATTTCACCTATAGGCCGTACAGCGAAAAATAAAGTGCTGATTTTAAGATGTCCCTATGGGTAACTTTTCGCGTAGAGTTCGAAAGTCGACCTTAGAAAGCCGTATCTCTGACCCCTCATTTCCGGTGTCGCGCTGTATCTGGGTGGTCGGTTTTTGTATCTTTTGAACGGATCATCCAAACCCCATACATGTATAGTAATTCTGAAAGATCTCGACGAGATAAGCATTTTTGCTGTTGGAAGTATGGGGCTAGCTCATCTGTGAAAAAAGTTAAGGCCGTCTCAAATATAATTTTTGCCGTCTTTTTGCCGTCCTGAAAAAAATTTTGTGAGGTGACTTTTTTTTATCATGCGCATTAGAATCGTCATGAAAAAGTACCCCTAGGGCCAACTTTTCACAAAAAAATTCGTTCCCCCCGCGATGTTTTCTGAGGATCGCAATATGTGGCAGCACAGATTCTCCGAAAATTCAAACCAACAACGTTCAACAGAAAAACACCACATTCACTCTCATTGAGTGTCATTGAAGTTAATAGCTTATATTAAATATATTTTGAACATTTTGAGCATCTGAAATCGCATCTAAGTGGACATCAGCTAGATTGACGGTGGTTCAATTTGATTTTACACTGTTGTACACTTTTTGCATTTGTTTTGACAACGATATCTCAATAATCAAAGGTACTGCAGGTAACATGTAATAAATATAATGCATTTATGATATTATAATTAATACTAGTTTGTTTCGGAACCATTCCTGTACATTTCAAGTATTTAGTAGTACGTAAATAGCCAATTCCGGGTTCCTGCCGCATCAATTCCTACTCGAAGCTGGCTCAAACTTAATTTTTAAGCGCTCTAATGTGAAAATTCGTATTCTACGAGTAAAAATGTACAAGAAAAAATGTTCAAAAAGTAAAATTTAAGAAAAAAATATTTTTCATATTTTTGCCCTTAGGGTAGTGGGGTGAAAATGTCGAAATTATGGATACATATGAAATCATGATATCTTGGTGTATTTTCACTCGTAGAATCCGAATTTTCACATTAGAGCGCTTAAAAATTAAGTTTGAGCCTGCTTCGAGCAGGAATAAATGTGGCAGAAATCCGGAATGTAAATTACGCACTACTATATACTTGAAATGTACAGGAATGGTTCCGAAACAAATTAGTATTAATTATAATATCATAAATGCATTATATTTAATACATGTTACCTGCAGTACCTTTGATTGTTGAGATATCGTTGTCAAAACAAATGCAAAAAGTGTACAACAGGGTAAAATCAAATTGAACCACCGTCAATCAAGCTGATGTCCACTTAGATACGATTTCAGATGCTCAAAATGTTCAAAATATATTTAATATAAGCTATTAACATCAATGATACTCAATGCGAGAGAATGTGGTGTTTTTCTGTTGAACGTTGTTGGTTTGAATTTTCGGAGAATCTGTGCTGCGGCATATTGCGATCCTCAGGAAACATCGCGGGGGAACGAATTTTTTTGTGAAAAGTTGGCCCTAGGGGTACTTTTTCCATGACGATTCTAATGCGCATGATGAAAAAACGTCACCTCCCAAATTTTTTTGAGGACGGCAAAAAGGCGGCAAAAATTATATTTGAAACGGCCTTAAGTTCTTTCACAGATGAGCTAGCCCCACACTTCCAACAGCAAAAATGCTTATCAACCGTTCACGATTTACAAAAACCGACCTCAGCGTTGAGGCGCGCCACAGAAAATCAGGGGTCAGAGATACGGCTTTCTAAGGTCGATTTTCGAACTCTGCGCGAAAAGTTACCCCTAGGAACATCTTAAAATCAGCACTTTATTTTTCGTTGTACGGCACAAGGTTAGTTCTCTCAGATAGTCACTCATATATTATACCCAGTATTCTAATATGCAACCAAAACCCAAACTGTAGATACTGTACTCGAAAATTTAAAGCTATATTCAAGTAAACAAATTATGTATTATGTATTTCAGCAATCGAGGGCCTCTCGACTTCTCACAAGACTGAGCTTGAAAAAGAACAGCTGAAGTACTCAAAAAGCCTCTTGTCCTACGTGATTTGGAGAAGGGGGCACCAGGATGTAAGTGATTTGCTAGCTTTCAATCTCTTTTATTTTTTTCATTGAGTAGTTACTACTTCGGGAAACCAATTGACGTATAACAAGAAATATCGTCAAATAAAGACGGTCATTTGGAAAAAAAATAGAATATTCAATATAGTCAATGAACGTGTATTCACAGGGACCGGTGGCATACGCAGCTATGATGTCACTCATCGACTCATTGACTAGACTAATGAAGCGCCACAAAGTGAGTTGCTTTCCAGTGTTGTACAGCAAGTAAATTTTGAAATTTACTATGTGTAATGTATAACGTGTAAAGTCTCATTTCAGGATTTCTACGTGCTCAAATCAGTAACCTCTACACCGAAAGAGCCAAATACGCCAACTTTAGTCGAAGACATTTTCTACTATTGAATACGTGTAATTTTCCTTGTATACTGCCGGAATCTATTTCATTGCGGGTCATTCTTACATAATCTCAATAAATTATTTGCAATTCTCCAGCGAATTATTGGAAACGTAATAATCTCGCATATTCTTACATGAACTATGTTAAGAGAAAGCGATGTAGCTAGATTTGGATTCAATTAGAGTTATCATACGTTCATAAATGATGTTGAATAGGAGGCGAAGTGAAATCGCTAAGCACTGTTGGTCTCCCAAACAATGAGTATAATTTTTTTTTATAAATTATTGATATGCAAAATCGAAATACCCTTTAGTGGTTTGTCAAGTAATTTGTCTTTTCTATCAGACTCATTCAAAGTGCTGATATTCTAGTCCATTTTTGGTGTGGGTTGCCTTCATTTGTGTCGATCGATTTGCATAATCTGTTTTTTAAACTTTCCATTTTGATCCATGTTGTTAGGGGTCCCCTTTTTCTTTTTCGAGTCTCCTTTTCCGTCCCATCCATTATCTGCATCTGACGAGGGAGAGTTGCTTTAGGAAAATGAGAAAATAAGAGGAGAGAAAAATAGTTTCCCATCAGGACATGGCTCAAAATGGATATTTTGAGAAATAGATTATGCAGAGCAATTGTCATCGATGATATCAATTCACTTCTAAAAATAGCTCAAAAATGTGCACTTTGAAGGTGTCTAATAGAAGATGCGACTTGTTCCGCGTTCAATTTTTTTCATTCTGTGCCCGCATTTAACATTCATTTTCTGCGCATTAAATGCTTCTTTGGTGGAATATGAATTCATATTTCTAATAGCAAAAGTGAAAATAAAATTTCATTTTATGGTTTCAATTTCATTATTTGCACGTTTCTACGAAAAAAAATCCAAACTACTGAGAGCGATCCATTTTGCATCGCGTCACCATTAAACTACGAATGGTCAAACGACAAACTTAATCGCTCGCTGTCTTCTCCTCTTGACTACACCCTTCAAGTCGCGTCATTGATACGACCAGGAAAATATCACTGTACGCTCTAGTTTCTCATTGCTCGTCTCGCTTTCGTGCTCTCTGCCAGATTCCGTGCAGGAATTGAGAATAGAGGGCGCCGTCTCATATGATGCAAGGGAATACTCACGCTAGTAATGCCCACACTTGTATCTGTTTTGTAGTTGCTCGTCTATCGGTGCTCCCTTTCCTTCTGACTCATTGCCACGTCTATTATTGGCCTAGAGTTTCTCGATGATGAGAACTAGCTTTCATTCGCATCTCGCCCTTGACAACCGCCTCTCTCCCATCTAGTAGAGTAGAGTGTCCACTCATCTAGCTCTATCTCCACGCGATATTGCTAGTGCATTGGAGAGATGGGGAGAGAAGGTGGCGAGGGAAAAGAGCAGAGAGAGAAAGAGAGGGAAAGGTGGCTAAAGGGAGAGTTTCGCCTCTTTCTCTCTTCTCCGCGTGTCTCTTCTCTCCATCTGAGCAATCCTTTATCGTCAGAAGAGCACTGACCAAGATCACGCTTTCCGTCCTCGCTTTCTTATTAAAGCTCCACAATCATTTTCGTACCGCCCCACCCCTTTGCATGTCATTTTTTTCTAGTACGAGTAACCTCATCCACGTGTTGTTCAATGTTTGCCTAGTGAATGAACGGGCGCAGAGAACGGATAAGGCTTGGGAGAACTGTCGAACATAACATATTTTCCCTTTTCCTGGAAGTACGGCAAGCATGCACTGTAAATATTTTTATAATGGACGCCGCGTTGATCCATCTCCTGAGTGCAAATTGCTGTTCACTTTTGGGATTGTGATGGTAGCTTTTTTGACAATAATTATTGAGGTCCAATCTGAGCGCGCGTAGTCTGCTTCTGCAATGATGCTGTAATCTTTTGTTTCGGTCTCTTACTTTGTCGCCTAATCTCGGTCAATAGCTTTTCCTTCCTTCCACTCAATTGGAAATTTGCAGAAAATGGGCAAACGAAAGCGCCCGCAAAGAGAAGTGAGCCAGTTCTATTTAATATTTACCAGGACGCGTGCTTACGTAGTGTGATTTGGCATTCAGAAGCAGGAGTGTCCCTCGTGGTGCGTCGGATGCGGATTCGCTGCTACCGGATATCACTACGAGGTTTCATTTTTGTGTGCTTCTTGTGGCATATGGAATACTTCACTTACTAAATGAAGGCGTTCCCAGGCTCCATCATGTACCTCATGCAAGACTTTCTTCCGACGGACTGTTCTGAACGGAAGAGTTTATCCCCCATGTCCAAATGAAAATAGGAAGAATGGTGAGTGCCCAATTAGAATCTGCCCGTCGAACCGATGGAAGAATAATCGAATCACCAATCGACCTCCTGCTCCCTTTGGATTAGCTCTCTCATTATATCCCTCATTTACAATACCCCAATGATAATCCTTCTCGAATTCCCGGACATCATTCAACCAAAGGTGCACCATGAAAACATAATGCTTATTTTTCAGAGCCGATGTGCATCTGTCGGACTTGTCGTTTCGATAGATGTGTGGAGGGAGGAATGCAACCTCTACTCATCAACAGCTTGAAAAATCCCGAAACGAATCCCGTTGTGACTAATATTCAACGGAAAGTAAACCCATCCGAAGTCAGTGCTCAGTGTGTATCCAATAATAATCTATCCACGGGAGAGTCAAATCAGAACACATTTGCAGCCTTCTACCTCCACAGGGATCGTCGATTCCAAACTCGATCTCGTTCCATTATCTAAAAAAGTAAGTTAAGAATGATGCATTGAGAACATCAAACAATCCTCCGACTTGATTGCAAACGTATTTTCCACATTTCAAATGAAATTTAGTTTTTTCCAATTTAGGTCGCAACTCCAAGTGTATTCGAGTGCACAATCGATCGAATAATTGGTGAACTGCTCTACCTCGAAAAAGCGCATCAGGAACTAAGGTATTCCTATCTTGCTATGCCTAAATTACGGGAGTTTTAAGGTACTCACCAAATTTTGATCCTCGACCAAACGAATATAGACTGGATTCACTTCTCTTGATGCCGTCAATGTTGAGCATCAAGACGGTACGGTGTGATCTTTTACGTTTGAATGATGCTGATTTATCGCAGGAATTCCTTCCCTCGGATCCGTCTTCTGACAACGGACCACCTGTGAGTTTTGTGGGCAGCATGAGCATTTCATATTGTGTGCAATAATTCAAATCAGCCATTCATTGAATTTCCCCTTCACAATAAACTTTAGATGCCCGTACTCCCGGAAGCGAAGAAACTTTGGCCGTTCGCAGATCTTCTATTCTCCATTGAGTACATGAAGACATTCGGATTCTTCCACAATCTGAGGAAGGAGGACAAGGTTCGATGACTTGTCCTTTCCCATCCACACTAAGGGATCACTAACCAGAGTGTTTCCTTGATAGTGAACAAATTTCTAGTGATCTCTTATCAAACGGACAATCTTGTGATCTTTTGTTACACTACAGATAGCGTTGTGTCGACATGTGTCCATAATGTGCTCCCAACTCACTCTCGCCTTCTTCTCATATGAAAAGAAGAGCGGAATATCTTTCCACCCTGACGGAACAGTACCGCACGGAGGATTCGTTTCTGCGTTAGTACTATTATTTACTTATTATTGCAGTCGAAAATATCCACATTGTAGATATATCACAAATAATTCGCTAATATTCGGGGGAAAGGTTCTGGTAACGAAAGGATGGTTACAGTGAAAAGCCTCACGAGCAACTTCTTCACCATGGCGTAATTCAACTTCTGAGAGAACTGGAGATGGACAAGAAGGAATACGTGCTAGTGAAGGCACTCGTCGTGTGCAATCCAGGTACGAAGAAGCTCACAATCAACCAATTATCAATAAACAATGGGCAAATGGTCTACTTGGACAATATTGGCATCATTATTTTGAATAGTCAAAGTGAAAGTATGCAGTTCTTCAGCGATCGAAGACCTTTCGTTGTCGCACAAAGTTGAACTTGAAAGGGAACGGATGAAGTTTGCGAAGTCGCTGATGTCCTACGTGATTGCAAGGAGGGGTCATCAGAGGGTATACATCACCTTTTATATAAAAAGTAGTTTAAAGCGTGTACAAGACTTTAATTGATAACAATGAGATTCAGGGGCCAGCAGCCTACTCCGCAATGATGGCTCTCATCGATTCATTGACACATCTGATGAAGCACCATAAGGTCATTCTTGTCGGAACTTCATTTTTGATCTACACAATTTAAAACAAATAAAAATAATATTATGTAAAATTGTAATTCTTCAGAATTTTCACGTATTCGATGCAGCAAGAAGACATGTACGTGGAGATCCTCTGAAGTCTCCCACTCTCTTCACCGACATTTTTGATCATTGAATTTGCATTCCATCTCTTTCCTGTGATTCTTGCCGGTTGGTCTGCCACTATGGGTTTCCTTTAATCAGGATTTTGTAACTACAATATTTATGCTTTCTTATAAATTGTGATTCTCCCAAGGCTCTCCGTGCAATTCATCCTCTTATTCTGCACTTCCTTGCGAAAAAAGTAACATTTAATGGAACATAATTAAGTGCGTTCCCTTCGAATCTCTCATTTAATATTTATTATGTATCACTTAATATCATTTAATTATTAATATTATTAATTAATTATTAATTATTAATATTTATCTTTTAATATTTATCACATCGCTCCCCATCTGCAAGATGACGGTTCAGAATGAGCCACTCCAAGGGATAATCATTTGGAAACGAAATTGATGAGAAGAGTGAAATTTAATTCGGCATTCGACGAAAGGGGAAGCAATGTGGTGTATCCATACAATAGATGAGCGGAAGATAGTGGATGTCTCTGCTATCTTTCTCGTCGCGATCGAAGGTGAGAGAGGAGAAGAGGAGGGGAGAGTATAGAGAGGAATGACGAAGAGGGCAGGTGCGTGCCCTCGCTTTCTCGCGTCTCTGCATGGTCCTTCTCTCTCTCGTCTCTAGTCACACTCCGGTCACACTCCACGTTCATCCCTATTAGCAGCCTCTCGTTCTTTGCTCTTTTTCCTTCTCATTCGTCGAAAAATAATACGCTTCGCAACTCATTCTTTCTCTGCCAGTCCATTACGGAATTATTTTGATAACTTTCGTGAGGGTGGTGGAATAGTTGAGAGTCCCTAAATGTGAATCAATAATAATGACGTTCTGGTTGTTTTACCGTTCGCATTGTTAATCGATATTTCGAACGAACAATTGAACATTTACCATGCATTTTTGTGTCGTCATTACTTGGGTTGTTTATCCGTAGAGATAGTCTCCTCCAGACACGGCCTTGACTACCGAATCTTCTTCATTCTTGACTAGAGTGAATGAAAGGGCTGAAATTCACTTGAGAAAGAGAGGAGGACGAGGGGGAAACTTCTTGCACTCTTTCTCACTTCCTTTTCGCCCCGATCTCCGCTTCTGCTATTCCTTGTCTTCTGAAACAGTTCATCATCAGAGAATCGAGAACCAATCACGATTCCCTTTCCTCGGTTTGACTGTTGAACGCTCACCTTTCAATACTGGCTGCCATCTTTTTTATTTCAAAATATCATTCGTCTTCTCCATTACGTACAATTTTGGTTGTTTGTTAAGAGTTGGTCCACGAGAAAACGTAAGAACCAGCAGGGGGTCCCGGATGAGCTGTTTCTAATTATTACGGAAATCGAACCAGTATACCAAATGCTGATCGCAGGTGGTGTATGACCACTCTAGGGCAACTTTCCGAAAAGTGGTCCGGCAGAAACTATTTTTCGACCAAAATTTTTTTTTCGAGATAAATAGCTTATCTGGTGTATTTTCACGTGAAAATGTCGAATTTCATAGTCGCGAGCCTTGTCAAGTACGTGTTCGCGTCCAAAACTCGGAAAAACCTCTAAAAAACGGCTCATTTTGGTGGTTTTTTGAAGTTTCTGAAAACTTTTCCTAGAGAACCCCAAACATTTTAATGCAGAAAAGTGTTATTCAGGAGGTTAAACATCGGATTACGTTCATGTGGGCCAAAACTATGAACCCTTTTTTATGGTGTAACCTCTCAAACTTGGGACTTTCCATTTTACAAACGTATGCATTTTCGTAATGTATAGTTTCTGTGTGTCTAACTTGTTTGTTTTTATCATTTAAAGTCATGCTCTTGATAATTAAACTATTTAAACCATAAAAACGTGCTCTACTTTTCCACATATCGCATCAGTTCGATTTGGTCTTGTGACACACTTTCGTGTTGAGTTTTGGCAATAATAACTCAACAACGAAAGGATTCACAGTTGACATATAGCAAATATGGAACGAATTTTATATATCAAAGAATAATAATTTATTTGGGAACCATTCCTATACTTCCAAATTCACAAACGTCCGGTATTTACACAATTTATGCGTCTGTTGCATTACTTCCTACCGGTAGCTGCCTCAAACACAATTTTTAAGAGCCCCAATGTGAAAAATCTAATTCTACGCGTGAAAATACATAAAGTTGTCAACTTTTCAAATGATTCCGTAATTTCGACTTTTTCACCCCCTACTCCCCCAAGGGGCAAAAATGACAAAAATATTTTTTCATGCATTTTGCATAAAATGCGCATTTTCTGGAATATTTTTACTCGTAGAATTCAATTTTTCACATTAGAGCTCTTAAAAATTGTGTTTCAGGCCGATACCGGAAGGAAGTAGTGCGACAGAAGCATGAAATTTGTAAATGCCGGACGTTTGTGAATTTGAAAAGAATAGGAATGGTTCCCGAACAAATTATTATTCTTTGATATATAAAATTCGTTCCATATTTCCTATATGTCAACTGTGAATCCTTTCGTTGTTGAGTTATTGTTGCCAAAACTCAACACAAAAGTGTGCCACAAGACCAAATCGAACTGAGGCGATATGTGGAATAGTAGAGCACCCCTTATGGTTTAAATAGTTTAATTGTCAAGAGCATGACTTTAAATGATAAAAACAAACAAGTTAGACACACATAAACTATACATTACGAAAATGCATACGTTTGTAAAATGGAAAGTCCCAAGTTTGAGAGGTTACACCATAAAAAAGGGTTCATAGTTTTGGCCCACATGAACGTAATCCGATGTTTAACCTCCTGAATAACACTTTTCTGCATTAAAATGTTTGGGGTTCTCTAGGAAAAGTTTTCAGAAACTTCAAAAAACCACCAAAATGAGCAGTTTTTTTTAGGTTTTTCCGAGTTTTGGAGGCGAAAACGTACTTTACAAAACTCGCGACTATGAAATTCGACATTTTCACGTGAAAATACACCAGATAGGCTATTTATCTCGAAAAAAAAGTTTGGTCGAAAAATAGTTTCTGCCGGACCACTTTTCGGAAAGTTGCCCTAGAGTGGTCATACACCACCTGTGATCAGCATTTGGTATACAGGTTTTGATAGCCATCATTTGTTGAATAAGTGCCAAAAACTCCGAATGGCCCGCCCCGGATTGCGAACTCTAGATTCAACCCGATTCTCAGGCACCATCCTGTGCCTCCTGCAAGGCATTCTTCCGTCGGGCAGTGCTGAGCGGTCGAGTAGATACCACTTGCTTCAAGGGCGGTACCTGTAAAAAGGACGGTGAGTACGCGAGCACCCAAATGACATAGATTCAGCTCCCATGAACCAAAACCTGATTACGATCTCATTCTGTTGATCTTTAGTTCCCTTTTGTGATATCGCACATTCTGAGCATAGAATATATCCTCGAAGGATACTTTTAAACTATTAAAGCATTTCCCTTTTCAGGTTATTGAAATACTAGTCCGGCTGCCCCCCGCCTTCGACGGGGCCCGTCCTAGCGGAAGTCCAAAATTAAAATCATAGATCTGCCCAACGGAATAATAATTGACCCACAGCTAATTATTGATTGGTATACGTTAGGTTTAAGATCAAAATCGTAAATCTTACCCACGGAATAATTGACCTATGGTAAATTATTCATTGGTATACGGTAGTTAACCCAATGCTAATTATTGGTTGGCATACTGTAATGGACCGATGCCTTTCTAACTCATCTGTACTTCCCCTTTTCGCAATCCTGACAGACGGCGTGACACTGTGCTTTATATATAGGTATAGATTAGCCGCTCTTTAGATTTACTTCGACAATGTCGCCTGTGTCGCATCGAGAGATGTTTGGAAGGAGGAATGAATCCATTGCTAATTTCCACGTTGGAAAATCGTGAGGCAAATCCAGTTGTCCAAAGGGCGCTGCGGAAATTTGGAGCAGACGTTCGTATATTTAATTTTTTTTCTGAATTATTAACAATACACTAAAATTTTTGTGATTAAATATCCATCGTGTTGTTTCTAGACCGACGAATTAACTAATTAATAGACAATTATGGAACAATTTAAAATGGAAAAATTAAATTAGGCCTGCAATTAAGGGAAAAAATAACCTTCAATTCATCAATTTCAGGCTTCGACTTCGACGAGAAGCTCTTATTCGAACCCATACAAAATTGCGATTGATGTGAAACCTGTGAGTGCGCAAACAAATCTATAATTAATACAAATCGCAGTGTGACAAATAAATGAATAAATAAATGAATGAATAAATAACAAATAAATGAAAACAAATAAATGAGGGGAAATTAGGTATCGATAGTACTTTTATAGCACCAATAGCACTTTTCAAAATAAATGCATATTTCCCAAGAAACCTTTACATCTTACTTTAGGCGCTCAATCCATCTGTTGCTGAGTGTTCCATCGATCGGATTATAGGCGGACTTTTGTATCTCTTGTTTTCTTACTTTCAATCCTGCATTACTTGAAGGGTTAATCCATACCACGATCCTCGACCGTACGAATATCGACTCGATTCATTGATTTCGTGCCGTTCGATGCTGAGTATGACCTTCCAAGTATGCAACTTTTCTCTCTCTCTCTCTCTCTGCGAAATACACATTTCCCTGCAGCAATCATTCGAGCCTCCCTCAGATCCCGCAACGGGGTTCACGAAGAAAGGAATGGCTGTTAGTTAATTCAAAATATTGTTGTGGAATACAGACAGCTGCAGATGCCTGATTATCCGCAAGCAACTAAGTTCTGGCCGTTTGTTGATCTACTTTTATCGATTGAGTACATGAAGATTGTTTCTTCCTTGATAAGAGATCAGAAATCACACAAGCATTTCACGATAAATGGACACTTATCGTGCATGTGACTTTCCCATCATGACCATTCTCTGCATGTGACCATTCTCTGACGTCAAAGTCTGACCCCCCGTATTTCACTACAGAAAGCCCTGTGCCGTCACGTGTCGATAATGTGCTACCACCTGACGATGGCCTTTTATTCGTACGAGAAGAAGAGCGGAATTACACTACTACCAGACGGTCTTCTCCCTCACAACGGATTCGTATCTGCGTTAGTTAGCAGCGAATTTCGAGAAAATACAACAAGCCTTGATTGCAGTGAATTCCCACACCAACAACGACTCCACTATGGAGTGATTAACCTCATACGAGAGCTAGAAATGGACAGGTGTGAATACGTTATCGTGAAGTCACTCATCATCTGCAATCCAGGTGCGCAATGATGACTCCATCTGATGATGGCTTGCAAAAAATTGA
Organism: Pristionchus mayeri; assembly: GCA_036245805.1. Lineage (NCBI taxonomy): Eukaryota > Metazoa > Nematoda > Chromadorea > Rhabditida > Neodiplogasteridae > Pristionchus > Pristionchus mayeri. The sequence goes on along the minus strand of BTRK01000004.1, from coordinate 5,111,171 downwards.
GACCATTTATAGTAAAGTGGAAGAGCAGAGCAGTACTTTGAATCAGAACCGAATACCGCATTTCAGCCCTTGAGGACCTGTCTTTTTCGCACAAAACTGAGCTCGAAGAAGAACAGAAGAAGTACTCGAAAGCGCTCTTATCGTACGTAATATCACGGCGAGGACATCAGATGGTACGCTCTTGATTTATGTTCCCAAATCAAGTCCAGGAGAGAAACTTGAGCAGAAGTTTGGAAAATATTAATGTTGAGATTATGTATTGAAAACATTTAAAATATTTTCTAAGATTATTAATTTCAGGGACCATTGGCCTACATTGAAATAATGTCGCTAATTGATTTTCTAACACATCTCATGAAAAACCATAAGGTACTTGAATATTTCTTGAATATTTGTATTTGCAATCAACGACTGTGGGGTAAATTTCCATAAAATCTCGATTCAGAATTTCCACATCCTTCGAGAAGCAATGAACCCCAAAACTGGTCAACCGAAGACGCTCTTGAACGACATTTACGAATATTAATTTCTCGTCTCTCTCATCTCTCCATTCCTGCCGGTTGCTCTTTCCCCCCACGGGTCACTCTCACTTTCTGCGAGATACTAATAAATGTTGTTACGTACGGTTCTGGTAATCACAAATTGGCTGCAATGAACAGCGATTACTCCTCACTTGTGTCCCACCCACCGACTGCAATCGTCACTAGTTAACCGAACAGATTGATCTCACCAAATGGGAGCAAGATTTAGCTAGCGAAAGCGATCGGAAAGAAGTTGCGATAGCTCAAGACGAACGTTCAGTGGCGGTAATCGACGAACCGGAACTGAAAAGTGACAAGGAAGGATAATGCGAAGGGAAGGATTTCATGGTCGACTGAGCGCATAATTGACCCCATTCGCCCTTTTCCTCTTCCAGATCAGCAGATCTTTCAAGAGTAGCTCGTCCTATCACTGACAACCTTTGTCTTCCCCGTTGCTTTCCTCACCCTCAGAGCAAGTTCTCGTTCCTTCTCTTTTTGCTCCTTACTCGCTCTCCTTTCCCCAAGTCAACTCTCCTTTTCGCGCTCGTTGATTCGCTTCCTCCCTCTTTCTTTCCCCCCGTTGGCACCCTCAGCTGATTCCTTTCACTATTGTTAAGGGAATCAAAATTGTTGATTCAAGGGACGAAGTTCATTTATGAGAACACTTTTCTCGCAGTTCTATGTGTAATGCAACTGCCGTTTCAGCAACAATGCGCCAACTCTCCTCAACTTATTCATGATCTAGCCCTTGAGGTGTCCCTTTGTTACTCATCCGATGATTAATCAACTCCACTTTTTGGTCCTGATAAGTCATCATCCACTTCTCCATACTCCTTCCTTGAAACGTTCCATTTCTGCGTATGTTATCATTCTGTCGAGAATTATGGGGGTGCAAATCACTCCCTTATTATGACTCCTCCGGAGGAATGCACGAACTCTCTCTGATTGCCATGATCTCGTGCTATTTGTGTGGAGGGCGAGAGAATGCGCTGGACATTGAGATTCATGCAATGTTCCCTTCTATATCTCGATATGCACGTTCTCCTCAATGAGTTCATCCGTTCATTCTCGGTCACATGCTCAAGGCGCTACGATGCACTTCGACCTTTCTCATTCTTCTGGCTGTCGTCTCTTCACTGAATCCCCAGCTAGCGAACGAGATTGCGTCGCACCAATCCACAGTGCCCCAAACTGCCGTCCATCATGCAGAATCTGCACCAATCGAGGATCGATCCGAGATGCGGGTGAAAGTAAGTTAGTGAACTATGAGTTCCCAATCGACTCCATTTCCTTCACAGATGGTCCAATTCAAGTGGGATTCTGTTGAGAAAGTTTACGTTGTCGCGCTATGGCTGTTCGCAGCGACTATGTTCAAGTTAGGTTGGTTTTCAGAAGTAAGAAAGATCCATTTCCTTCCTCTATCTCAGTGTTCAACAACAAGACCTTCACTCGTTTCTTTCCCGAATCGTCCCTTTTGATCATCGTCGGACTGATAATCGGCTACTTCCTTGTTGTAAGAACCACTGCTTTTTGCAAGGAGCATCGCGTTTCTTTTCCAGATATCAAATGTTGATCACAACCAATTCACACTGGAGGGACACGCTTTCTTCTTGTACCTACTACCGCCAATTATTTTTGACGCAGGTATGATATTATGCGATAGTTCTCTCGAAATGCTCTCTTTTTCTGGCACTAGGTCGGATGATCACCGTCGGATGGTGGCCTACTGGATGATAACCAAAAAATGGACCCTTCTGTAGAACTTACACAGTAGGTTCCCGAAGTCTCAAAAATGATTCTGTGAAAGTTCTAAACAAGTGCCCATTTTTTGGTTATCACCCAGTAGGTTACCATCCGACGTTGATCATCCGACCTAGTGCCCTCTTTCTAGGCTACTTCATGCCTAATCGTGCATTCTTCCGCAATTGGGATTCGATCCTCGTCTTCGCTGTTGTGGGAACCATTTTTAACACGCTCACTATTGGTATTCTTTCTACAGTAGAACGAGGCTTACTCGATTACTCAGGTGGAAGTCTACTTGCTCTTTCGTACAGTGGTCTCTTCACGGTGCCCTTCGACGCCTGCGAGGTCAGTGAAGGAGGCACTAGGTCGGACGATCACCGTCGGATGGTAACCTACTGGATGATAACCAACAAATGAATCCTTCTGTAGAACTTGCATAGAATCATTTCTGACTCTTTTGGAGCCTATACTTAAAGTTCTACCGAAGGGTCCATTTTTTGGTTACCATCCGACGGTGATCATCCGAGCCGTGATAGAATAATAATTTAAATTGATTGTTTTCACGCACTTCATAACCTCGTGTTCTGTGTGACTTGTGCATGTTCAAATGTAGATCCTTCTCTTCTCCTCGCTCATCTCGGCAGTCGATCCCGTTGCTGTGATCGCCGTCTTCGAAGAGATTCACGTCAACGACTTCATCTTCGTCAACGTCTTCGGAGAGGCGCTCTTCAACGACGGCGTCACCGTCGTCCTCTACGAGTTGTTCAAGCAGTTCGCTGCCGTAGACAGGATTATGCCCATCGATGTGGCTGCAGGTGCACAAATACTCTGTTATTTGCCGCAAATGTCGAATTGTTTCTTATTCGCAGAAGGAAGAAGCAAACGAATTAATAACTGCAGGCACGGGATCCTTCTTCATGGTAGCAGTGGGAGGGGTGGTCATCGGTCTGCTCTTCGCCGTCTTTGTCGCTCTGCTTACAAAGTAATGCTAGCAACTCTCCCGAAAAGGGCCACATCTGCTTCAATAACAGGCATTCCCATGGAGCAGTCGTACTCGCTCCAGTCTTCATCTTCCTCGTGCCCTATCTGGGTTATCTCACGGCAGAGATGCTCTCGCTTTCGCCTATTATCGCGTTAGTTTAGTCTGATTCATTAATGCTAGTCGTTGTTAAAACTGACAACATGAAATAACGTTTGAAATGTTTCAGAATCGCGGTGTGTGGCATGGCGATGAAGCAGTACGTGAAGGGCAACGTGACAGCGACTGCAGCCAACTCGGTCAAGTACTTCACCAAGATCCTCGCTCAGTCATCGGAGACCGCCATCTTCATGTTCCTCGGACTGTCCACCATTGCTTTCGGCCATAGGTATGCGAATCCAACAACGCTATTCGGATATCGGAAAGGGGGGAAATTTACCCCTTCCTCATTTTCATTATGTTTAGTAGCGAAAACAAGGACCACTAAGTTGCAACTACTTCCAGATGGGACACTCTCTTCGTCGTAGCTACCATCGGTTTCTGCATAATCTTCCGTACAGTCGGCGTCGTTGCGCAGTGCTTCCTTCTCAACAAATTCAGAGGCAAGAAGTTTACCAAGGTGATCAATATCGTTAGAGAATCACTTTCATTAGCGATTCCAGGTGGATCAGTTCATTCTCTCCTATGGCGGACTGAGAGGGGCAATTGCCTACGGTCTGGCTATTTCCATGCCTGATTCGATCGTCGCCAAGCCGATGTTCGTCACGACGACCATCGCCGTCATCTTCTTCACTGTATTCTTACAGGTGAAAATAAGATTTAGAAAATGTCATAGATTATCCACGACGAATATCGGAAACATAGAGACACTTCACGAATAACTGCAACTCCAGGGTTCGACAATCCGACCACTCGTCAATTTCCTCGAAATTGAATTGAAGAAGGAACGAGAGATGACAATGGCCGAGAGCGTCTACTCAAAGGTTGTCCTCAACTTGGGATGCATCCAGAATCGAAACTCTTTCAGTACTCTGACTACATCATCGCGGGCATTGAAGACATCGCTGGGCAGAAAGGACACACTTCCCTAGTCCATGAGTAAATTATTAGATTTTATCCTGAAATTAGGCATCAATAATTGGGCGTAAACTCAGGAAAGAATGTGATTTCGTAACAGAATCCATTTCAGTTTCGAGCGCTTCAACAGCAGAGTCCTCTGCCCATTGCTGATGCGAGAACGCGCGCGAACTCCCAATTTCGATGCTACGAAGATAGTTCGAGCGTACGCGAAGATCATCCTGCGGGAGGCCCTGGTGGAGACGACCACGCCGTCTAGGTATGTAATTTACATTACAATCTTTAGGTAAGGGCAGTATTTCGTATTGTGAACTCTTTCACACTGTAAGCAAACAAAGAAAGTTGGCACAACGTTTTTGGACAGGACACACCAAGTGACTATGCTTATGATGCCTTTGCAGGAAAGGTTCTCGGAAGAGCAACATCCATCCGACGACTGAGTGCATGTGCACATTCACTCGGAACGGCGAGCATACCCAAGACTGCCCCCAGTGAGATCATTCATCCATACTCTGAACTTTCCCCTTCCGCCAATTGTAATGCAACGACATTTCAGTCGCGGTGTCAACATGGATGTGCTCTACGCGATGTTCGGGAAGATGCTCGATGAGAAGATGGATGCGGTGGGCGATTAATATTTCCTAGCCATTCCTCGACGACTATTTTAATGGAATCCCTCCCAAACAGGGGTTTCCTATCACAACCACGTACACAAATCGAGATCTTGTCTCTCGGAGATTTTAGAGTTCTCGATTGGTCTCTATAAGGGCATGCAATCATTCGAAGGAACATTGCAGCTGCGGCAAGAACTGAAGCGAGGCGGAGGATCCACTGACAGTGGCGACGTCGACATCTTCGATGACTACATGGAGCAGATTCAGCACGCGCCCAGTGTCAAAGTGAGCGATGTTTGCTTGTATGCATCGTGTAATTTGAAACAAGGAAACGAGAGGTCTGAGTAATCAGTGTCTCCAGACACTGAACCATCCTCCTCTTGGCGGCACTCGAAGTGACGCCTTCGCTCGGAATCCCTCGTCGATTCTTCGACCAATGGCTAGAACGAATACGAGAAGGTGCAAAACGGAGGGAGGATTGGACGATCTCGCGACGCCGTCTAGTCTTTACCTGGCGTAGTGTATTTAATGTTGGAATAAAGTAGTAAATCGAAAATTCGAATGATATTTGAATACTATTGAAAAAAGCTCAAAAACATAAGTGTGCTTATGTTATCTATAATACATACACGTACTGTGGAGCAAAGGGAAGTACAATCATCTTCACGCCCTTGTGAAATGCATGTACAGCGAAGTGCATCAATAGATAACTCGAATATTTAATGCTGTGAGAACAGAAGATAGACATAACCTGAAAATAGGTCGCGGGAGAGAAAAATAAGTTGTGAGAAAAATATCGTGAATCAGTTGAACCAACCACTTACGCATGAATGTATAAAAAAATCCAGAATTGTTTTTATGGAGTGCCGGGTGTGGCATTATCCTGACCGAATTCAGTCGTGCAAAGTTGAGAGCAGAGCTCGCGAGAGTTTCGATTTCTCAATCCAGCACGCGCACACCTGGGATACTTGAATTTTAAAAAAATGAATTCAAACTATTAGAAGATACGCACATTCGATTGCACTCGGCCATATTTGTTATCTTCAATGGAGTACTCGATGATAGCAATTCATTCGGCTCGTACGGGATAAAGCATAATCAGAGTCTAATAAATTTTGTATAACTTTCCGGAGGAAATTAGCAAATAGTACCCTTGGAGGACACAGATCACATCCACGGACCAGGAAGAAATATAATGCAAGTGATGTGATAGGGAACTTCATTGGAACCACCTGATGAAAATAAATATCGTGCTGGTGGCCTTTATATGCCGGTCAGCTCATTATTCAGTTCTACTACAGATCTGACGCTACAGCTGACTCATAATCGAATCAAAAGGTAAACAACTTCCGCGGATGCACTTCAATCCGGAAACTATCGCATGATTTGCACATCACAAGATAAAACTGATCTAACATGCATTCGAATGAAAGTCAAAGGAAACGTGACTTTCAGGGGAGAACTGTAGGAAGGAAAATCGTCCATTGGGCATTGTTATCGTGCATGATCGTTGAAAAGCACTCGTAATGAACTTTCTAAAAGAATAAACGTATTCCCTCGGGATCGCATTGGTGATGATATTTCATCTCTCTTCTGTTCATTCTGAAGATGAATAGTGAAAGGATCGAACTCGCGACTACTCTCGTTCACATCGTAAGAAATCTTTTAAATTACAAAAGAATTATCTACCATTGAGGCATCTGCTTTCGGTTTCATCACAAATTCCATTGCTGTGGTGACAATATGGAAATGCATCGACCTACACACCTCGTACGCCACACTGATTCGTAGACACCGCAAGGCATTTACAGATTCGGAATTCTTTGCGCTTGTTTGGGAACAAGCAACAGTGTTCTGCTTGTGATTAATTCGCTATGGTGTGTTTGGTTTCACTCTACCTAATGCCGATAATTGCAAGGTATTCCCTGCCAGATTCTGGGATCTTCCAGACAGGATCGACTTTGAGTCGATTTTTCGGATTTGTTGGTGAACTTATGGCTCTGTACCAATTGACATGTCCCATGATACTTTCCTGGTCCCAAGTTACTTTCCTGGTCCCATACTTTCGTGGTCCCATACTTTCCTGGTCCCATACTTTCGTGGTCCCATACTTTCCTGGTCCCATACTTTCCTGGTCCCAAAGCATAAACATGTGGGCATAATACTTTCCAGGTCCGAATACTTTCCTGGTCCCATACTTTCCTGGTCCCATACTTCCCTGGTCCCATACTTTCGTGGTCCCATACTTTCGTGGTCCCAACAACATGTACATGTAGTCATAATACTTCCCTGGTCCCAAACTCACGTGTGCCTGACTGTACACTTCTGAACATCCTTCCTAATAATGGCGACCCGCGAAGCGGGGAGCTCAGAAAGGAACGATAGGGTCTCCCCGCGAAGCGAAGCGGGGAGACCCTATCGTTCCTTACCGCTTAGGTTATAAGCCGGCTTAGGCCGGCGATGTACACATAACGTGACGTGGATCAAGCTCACTATTTTGAATTGTATATCACTGATTAAAAGCCACGCACCTTTATGTGTATATCGTTGGCCTAAGCCGGCATATAGCCTAAGCGGTAAGCCACGACCGGGTCTCCCCGCTTCGCGTGGAGACCCAATCGTTGCTTACAGGGCTCCCCGCTTCGCGGGTCGCCATTATTGGGAAGGTGGTTCAGCTGTGTACAGTCAGGCACACGTGTCTTTGGGACCAGGGAAGTATTATGCCTACATGTACATGTCGTTGGGACCAGGAAAGTATGGGACCAGGAAAGAATGGGACCATGAAAATATGGGACCGGGAAAGTATGGGACCATGAAAGTATGGGACCAGGAAAGTATGGGACCAGGAAAGTATTCGGACCTGGAAAGTATTATGCCCACATGTTTATGCTTTGGGACCAGGAAAGTATGGGACCAGGAAAGTATGGGACCAGGAAAGTATGGGACCAGGAAAGTATGGGACCAGGAAAGTAACTTGGGACCAGGAAAGTATGATGGGACATGTCAATTGGTACAGAGCCGAACTTATTGCTGTCCCACAAAGGATATTTTCAGATTGGATGTATTCTATGGATTGGTGGAATTCGTTTCCATCTACTCATTTCTATCAATAGATTAATTGCGATCGCGTTTCCCTTGAAACGGAAGGAGTTCGTGAATACGAGTAGGATGAAAGTTCCAGTTTGGTTCGTTCTACTCGCTACGATCCTTCAGCGCTCACCATTGATACTCGGTTCGGATTGCTTTATGCCGTAATTCAGTTTGTAAAGATTGATATTTGGTATTGCTTCGATCGCTCATCGATGGAATGGAGATTCGCGCAGACCCAATATGGATCAATATTTGAAAAGTTTGTGATCTTTTCACCAACCAACTCATCTGTCAATCAGCTACCTCATCAACCTCTGCAATACGATTGAAATAACTTTACTTCTATTTCTATCATCACTCTTCTTCATCAAAGATTTTCTCACACCAAGGTAGGGAACGAATATAATTTCATTGTCTATGTCTATTCAAAATAGATGCATCCAAGCCGATTCAGCCAGTTCAATAGCTAAAGCACTTGAGATTCGGTTGTTCAAACAGGTTTGGTGCTTCTAGTAGCGAATAACAACACCTATCAACTCACCTTTGATCACCTTTGTAGGCCTTTAGTCAGAGTATTCCACTAATGGTGACATTGATCTGTTTCGCATTTGTGACTCCGCGTCTTTCTGACGATTTTGGTATGATTTTTTCACTATTAGTTTGTCGAGAATATTTTAGAAAAATTTCTCACAACTACTTTTGTCTGGCATGTGGCACATGAAGTCGATGGGTAAGAAGTATTAAAAGAAAAGAAGATGAATCCGATTCCAGACTCATAATTGATCTCTTCAACACAAAAGCGAACATTTTATGGAAGAACAAGAATACTATACAGTTGATTGGTGTTTCAAAATCATTTGCTCTTACCACAGTGGCATAGTCAATTGGATAAAATAGTTTGCACTATTCTATATCTGTCTTGAACTCGGGAAGTGTTAATATTCATGAATGTTTTTTTGAAATTAATTTGCATTTAAAATTTCCAGTATGGATGGTGTTTTCGGGTTTGAAAATGTTGGGGAAGCGGGGATGGATGAGATTGGAGTGGATGGAGAGTGAATAGATGTTGGGGAGGCGACTGGAGTATTGATTGGAGTGGCGAGAGGGGAAGAGGGTGCAATGGGCGAGGAAGGAGGTTCCGCCTTGCTGAACTCCACCTTGCACAGTTGGGAGCAGAGAGAACGCGCACTCGGATTTCTCAGATCGGCATTTGAGCACCTGATGGCATTCTACATTATTATACAGTTCGAAGTACAGGAAGATAATATGTTTTTTTCAGAAGAAAACCATAATCATACATTTGCTCGCAGCCTGCCATACTCGTTAGCTTGCTGGAAGCACTCCACGGAAAATACTCGGGCGGTGGATACGAAGAGTAAGGAAAACGATTAAACCCCTGAATTGCGCATTTCATGACGTAACAAAGAACATCTCTACCTTAGGCATGCACAAATCGGCGTCTCTGATTAGGAAGATTATACCGATGAGGAAAACGAGATGATAATTCATTGTAAAGAGTATGCAACTGATAAAATCTCATCAGCATTTATAGACAGTTCTCCTCCATATGGGGTATTCATCGATGAAAAACAAAACTACAGATTTCACGCGAAGGAATGGTTATTTCTGCACTTGGGACTGTATGTAGTGAGGAGATCAAAGGAAATTCCGCGTGTTTTTATTTCAGGTTGCCTCCGTAAACATTCAGTACAAAAGTCAACGATTATAGCACGGTATTTTAACAGGTTGAAAAGGCAAAATAAACGCCCGCAAATCAGATTGGCGGTCCAGTGAGTCACAGAGTAATCATTCTGAGGAGTAACAACATCTTGATTTCCTTGTTTTGCATATCGATTATTACGTTTGATACACACTCACACTTCGTCGCTCATTGGGGCACAAAAATTGAAGATGCAAGCAGTAGCCATACATTCATGATGAAGGGAAATTATTGTTGAACACAACTCAATGGCATCGGCAATTTTTTTCCCAGACGATCTTTATCTTGCAAGGGAAAAGGCCCGGATACGGAAGCCAACGTTTGATGTCCTTCTCATCATCGTTTTCATTGCTATTAGGTATCTGTAAAGTTCTGACTGAGTGTCGAATCATTACGTGAGACGAACTTCTTATTCCCCAATATGAAGACAATGGAGTTGATCGGCGAGAGGAACGTCATGCATGCCTCACTTATCAACACTAGTCCTGCAACATCGACCTTCGAAACAAAAACGTTCGAGTTTATGTCGAGTTTTTCAAATCTTAAAAGTTAATGACAGCAGAACATCTTACTCTCCGTCTCAAAAGATACAGGGGTTCCAATACTTGCAATGATCAGACAAAGAGGGACAACACCGAGACTGAATGCAACAACAAACTGAAACGCCTCATTAATATTGTAGGTGGATCCCTGGCCATTTTTCTCTACAATCAAGGAAAATCCAATCTGTCTATCAAGACAATAACTATACTCAATTTTGGATTATTCAACTAATTTATAAGAGTTCCTTATGATACTACGTACACGCTTCCAAATGGAATTTATTCTGCAGACTACTCACAAAAACAAAATGTATGAATAACCTGCGTCAGGATTACGGCGCTGTTGATAATTTTTGCACGATAAATTTCTCTAGACTGATTACTCGTTTGGTTGACACTCGAACTGAAATGAGTTTTTTTAACAATTAGGAATATCGTGAATTCTGAGTCTTTACTCAGTTAAATTCCACGAAATTCAGAAATGGATTATCGTTCCGTAAAATTTACTGAATACTTACTTAATAATTTTGTATAGAACGAGCGCAAAGAGAAAGACAGTAATCAATCCGAAGACTACGATGTTGCCGAGTATTGAATAGATGACGAACCAAGTTAGAACTCTTTTCTTGCTAAATAAACACATAATAAATGTAATCAAGTTTGCTAATCGAATCACCTTTCATATCCGTTTATCACTCCGTACACTTTCTTGTCATGAATCCAGTCCAGGTGGTTATCCTACAATCGATTGGTTTCAGACAGCTTTTGATCTCATTCGTGATGCTTACTCTGACGATTTGTTCTTGTATCTCTTTCGGGGTGTCAGAGAATGAGAAGAGGATAGGACTAATCATCATAGATGAAAAAGTGTAGATGTAGAATGCTGTGAGGTATGATCTTACGTTGCACAGAGGCTCCCTTTACCTAGCCTTGCCGGGAATCGCAACTTCATTCTCGACCATGGATGAAGAAGCGTTTGTAGTCGTGCGAATAACAAGACGATGAAGGACGCGCAGAGAAGGACAACCGACGCCAACCACAAACACTTAATTCCCACTTTAGTATTTGGAGTATCGGAAAGAGACACCATTCCTTCGTGAAACCGGCCACCGAGCATGCATAAAATACCAGTGCAAAAACCTCCTCCTGCAATCGATTACTTTTTTGTAAAACTTTCAGAGATCTCACCAAGATAAGGGAAGAGAAACGGAACAAATAGTATGCAGTAGTGGAAATTGTTGAAAAATGCTGATATCTTCGAATGAAAACTATTGCATGTTTTCAAATCAAAATGTACCTGGAGATTCAAAAGGAGTATGCGAACATCAATGTTGAAGAATGAACTTTCTCTGATAATCAGGTAGAACGTGAGCATAGACAAGATAGTAGAGACAAATCCAATAGAGAAGTAGAAATAAGTAATAATTTTCTCAAAACTTTCATTTATATCGGAAACGAATTGAGTCGTATTTAGGGACATTTGAGAGCTCCCACTAGAAGGAAGCTCTGAAGCGGATAATGGGATCTCCGTCCGAGAGAAGCTGTAATTGAAACGTAGCACAAATTCATAGTTGCAAATGGTTTCTTGCTCACTTTTACAATCTTTACAAACATGGGGTACAGAGTGGGTGAAGGATTCAGAAGCCGTAATGTAAGAAACTTTACAAAGTAATCAAGTAATAGTGCATGAATGATACATTCTGTTGTGTAGCTTGTCTGTCCCAACTCCAAGAGCATAAAGGGAGAAGCTTTATCTAAGCAGAAGAGAGAAAACACGAGCACAGCTCTACAACTCCAAACGAGACAAGACTGACTAGAATCGAAGGGAAGAGGGTGCGAGGCAATCAATAACACTCGAGGGAGAGAGGCGGAGGGGTCAGTGATCTACCGGTCCTGGGAATAGGGAGAGAAGGGAAGCGAGTCAACAACTGCACTCGAGGGAGAGAGGGGAGAGGGAGTAAACAACTTGTGGTAATTGACTAAGCAGTACAAGGCAGGGGCCTTTACATAACACCTCCCTCCAAGATTCAAACTGAGGGTGAATCTGATAAAAAAGTCAATTACAACAAGGCAATAATCAATGGGCCATGGTCGAAGAACTTTGGTCAGAGGGACTCATTCTGAGTGTCGCACTGTCGTTCTCCACTACTTCTGTGGGCTCGTTCTTTCTTCGACGTTGCATTGCGAGACTCGACGAAAACTCGTGTAGTTGCCCTCGTTGATGCACACTCGAACGCGATGCAGATGCAATTGCACTTGAACTCGATGACGTTGCCGTTGTGAGTGTACATGACGTATCACAGTCGTTACCCTCATCATTAATCACGGATTCATTTCCGTTCAATAGGAACATTCGTGATTCACTCCTTACACGATTCCATTCACAAGCCTTTGTCAGATCTTTACTACGTACCGCATCCTGGCAGTTCGTTACTTTTGATTCTGACAATGTCAACTTTTCAGGCGGAATCTTGTCGTTGAAGGCCGTTCTATCATCGATAGAATTCTCGAGACACGTCTCCTCAGTCCCAGGATTGCCACTGAATGCCTCCTTCCGGCAATCAGAATTCAACGAACTTCCACAGTTCGCGCTTGATCCGGGCTTACGTAGTCTCCTCAGTGATCCCTCATTTAGGTCAATCACTGATTCATCGAGCGACCCCTTACTGTGGTCAGTCGCTGTATTCTCGGGCAGTCCCTCCTGTAGGTCAACTGCAGATTCCTCTAGTGATCCCTCTACTAGGTCAATCACTAGTTCCTCAGGTGACCCCTTCTCTTGGTCAGTCACTCTGTTCTCGGGCAGTCCCATGTTTCGGTCAACTGCTGTTTCCTTTAGTGATCCCTCCTCTTGGTCAATCACTACTCTCTCGGGCGACCCCTCCTTCAGGTCAGTCGCTTTGTTCATGAGTGGTCCCGCACTGCGGTCAACCGAACTTACTCTCCTCGGTTCCACTTCACACACTTTCACCGATCTGGGAATCAGCTGAAAGAATTTCCTGAAGTTGTCCTTTCCGAGGATATTCAACTTCGATTTACTGATGAACACTCTGCTTCTTATCGTCACTCCATTCAATCCGATATCCAGCTGGCATATTCCGTCAACTTTAGACTCGACGCATTAGCACACATCGCATTTTCCTTGGTCCGTACACGTAGTGGCCTTCCTGCCTCTATCCAAGATTCCTCCGAAATGATAGTCAAATCGGATCCCGTATCTGCGATCATTGTGACAGCCTTCCCGTTGAGTCTCATTTCGACGTCGAACGACGAATTCCTCTGTACACTCTCGTTCACAATTACACGGGCCTTGTTTTCATGGCTTGGCTCCTCATTGTCGCCTTGTTTCTCATGCGGACATCTACATGCATGGTGACCAATCTGATTGCAGTTGAAGCACACAGAACTCGCGTTAGGGCATTCAGATCGCTTGTGAAGCCGATCACACCCGGCACATCGCTGTTTCTCATCTGCTTCAGTCTCACTTGGTCTTTGATCTCTGTATCGACCGCAGTTTCTCACTGCATTCACGTGCGTATTGTTCTGGTTTGCAACCAATTGCGCATCCCCGTACACTTCCTTGTACGTATCCACTATTCAGAGAATTGACTGAATCGTCGGCTTCTCTTCAGATCTGATTCCATTCATCACATGGAAAATAGTAGCAACGTGTCTGGGAAGATCCATTCCCGTCAGCATCACAATTGCTTTGAACTGCTCCAGAGGCATATCCTTGATATTTGCCTCTTCCACTATTCGCCAATGTTGTGTAGCTTGCCTGTCCCAACTCCAAGAGCATAAAGGGAGAAGCTTTATCTAAGCAGAAGAGAGAAAACACGAGCACAGCTCTACAACTCCAAACGAGACAAGACTGACTAGAATCGAAGGGAAGAGGGTGCGAGGCAATCAATAACACTCGAGGGAGAGAGGCGGAGGGGTCAGTGGTCTATAGTGCGGCGAGGATGGCTCTTACTCACCCGCACTTGTTTGTTCCCTCTGGCGGGTACCCGACGCGCTCTCTATTTACAACCCCTCTCTCCTCTGCTCACCCGATTTAGAGAGGGGGGAGTGCGGGTGAGTCATTTTCGCGTGCGGGTCAGATGCGGGTCGATGATTTTCTCAGCACTAAATTTGCGAAATCGGATGTGCTCTACACCGTTGAAATCAGCTCGATGAGAGCTATCGAAATCCTGTCAATTCGAACAAAAATGTTTAAGTCGAAAATTCACAAAAGATAAGCGAGAGAGCATTAGAGAGGGGGAGAGCACCAGAGAGACGAGCGACATCCCCATAGCTCTACTTTACTATTCTGACGGTACGCGATTGAAATTAAAAATTATCCACACAAATTTACATGTTTTCGATAGCTCTCATCGAGCTTAAAATTGGCCCTAATTGCTAAGCGTTATGTCCACGGAGAGCAGAGAAAGGTCTTGACCCGCATCTGACCCGCACTCAAACGGCTCACCGCAAGGGAGGGGGCAATAAACGAGAGAGAGCGTCTGACCCGCACGGCTCGACTCTGACCCGCATTTGCGGGTAAACAAGTTGACCCGATGAGCCATTTTCGCCGCCCTAGTGGTCTACCGGTCCTGGGAATAGGGAGAGAAGGGAAGCGAGTCAACAACTGCACTCGAGGGAGAGAGGAGAGAGGGAGTAAACAACTTATGGTAATTGACTAAGCAGTACAAGGCAGGGGCCTTTACATAACACATTCTATTTCAATTTGTGATGCTCTGCTACGTTTGTCAGATTATCTCTTAATACATTGTCCATTGCCTTGCATCGTCATTATCAACATCACAACTAATCGATATGCAAAGTTCAATAATATAATAAGAAAACTCTTGTGTGTTTTCATTTTTAAAGTTTGTTCATATCTAATGAGTCACAGGCCCTTGATAATAAAATTGTATTTTATCTCTTGCAGACCATTACCTATCATTACCTATATATAAAGCGCTGTGTGCGTCTGTACGTCCGTTCGGATTGCGAAATCGGGGGGGGGGGGGGGGAGGTACTGATGAAGACTTCGAACCATTACCGTATACCAATCAATAATTAGCATTGGGACAACTACCGTATACCAATCGATAATTAGCCATGGGTCACCTATTATTCCATGGGTCAGATTTATGATTTTGATCTTAGATCTTTGAATTACCGTATACCAATCAATATTTAGCATAC